>JAESVK010069535.1:0-13879 GCA_017140935.1 Hamamelis virginiana
GGATTTATTCATCTAAAAACAATCCTAGGGCTTAGAACAACTCTCCCTTATGGTTTGCAAGCTGAAACCCTTCGAATTCATCCCAAAAAATCAAATCAAATTTGCCAAAACAAGTGGGAAAGTCACAAACATTCCAAAATTGTAAAATTGGCTCGACCATCCTGATGGCCATCCTAGCCTGGACGACTGGCCGTCCTAGGCTGGACGGTTGGCCGTCCTAGCTAGGACGGTCACCATGCTGACTTCCCATATTTTTTTCCCAAATTTGAAGGGATTTCATATTTTGGCCATATTTTGGTCAAATCTGATTCAAATTCAATGGTTCAGGGCTCAAAACGACCGTGTTTTGATCCTTCACATTTTTAGAATGTTTTTGGGTTAAAAATACTTGACCATGGTCAAGGGTTTTAGCAAAAAGCTAGCCAATTGACCCGATTGTGTCAAAATTGGTCATGTGACCTTTCTTTGTTTTGTAAAATTGATCAATTAGGCTTGAACCACTTCTAAAAACATGGTTTTAATATGAAATTGGTACTTGAAAACATCTTTTGAAAATCTTTCATTTTGGTGAAAATAACCAATTCACGGTCGATTTGAACAAAACCCTAATTCAGCTCATTCTTACCCGTGGGATCGATTTTGGGCGAATCTATCCCAACCATTCAAAGGCTCAATTGACACTTCAAATACACTCCCCACATCCATATAAACCTCATGAGACAATCCGTTTCGAATTCGGAGGTCATTCGGAAATTATACGAGAAAAATGACGGAAATGCCCTTCAAGTCGCAAAAACCCTAATTACCTATCGAGCTCTCATCAGAATGCCATGAAAATTTACAGGGATGTTCTAAAACACCTCAAAAGTCAAATGCAATACAAATGGGTTGATTCCAATCCAAATGTACACGTGAAATAATGAATTGTCATTTTCCTCAGAAAAGGGCAATTTGGGCAATTTGGTCTTTACAAGGCCAATTCCTCACCAAATAATCCACTCTTCGAGATGATCATTTGTATGAACATATGGTAGAAATAATTGGTAAAAATGGGGTGTCCACACTCACCTGCACATCATCCTCGAGCTACTTACTATAAGTGTCTCACTCCTTCTCAGATGCCCCCTCAGGCAAAGCATTGGGGCACGGGGATCTGATGACATAGTCAATCTTGTCTGCAGCTAAGACAATTTTAAGGTTTCTGAACCAGTCTTGGAAATTTGGACCAGTCAAACGATTGTCATCAAGTATTCTAGAGAGCGGGTTTAGTGGAGCCATCTACAACAGAAAATAATAAATATAAATTTCATATTACCAAACCATAATAACTTTTTGGTCTTTAAGTTTTATGGTACTTCCCACTATTTCATTCAAATCTCATACACCCTTTAATGAGACTCCGGAATTTCAACATTGAATTTCCTTAGTGGGGATTGGGGTCTTATTAAGAATTAGTAGTCCTCACATAATTGGTTTTTAATTGGATACTAACCGTTAATGAGTGGATAACTCTTTATCCTAATGCTTCTCTAAGCAAGTTCCAATCTTCCTTTAGCCTCTAAAATGCAGTACCTTCACGTAATGAGTTCTTGGATAGTGCATTTTAGTTAAGTCACACCCATCATTCACACAAGTATGGTCAACGTTCTGATGCACGTCTCACATAATAGGTTCTTAGGATGCACCAACTTCTCACCTCATGATATCCTACATGCGATAAGATAAGATGAACCTTCAGGATGGACATGCTCCCGCATATCTGCAACCAAACACACCCATCACAAGAATCCCCTTACCTTATAATGGTGGGAGGCTAGGATAAGGCCCAAGGCCTCTTCCTTACAACTTAAGTTTTGAAATAAAGGGATTTTTATAAAAGGTCTCATTTTTATAAACATACATCACACGCATCATTTATATATATCACATACATATAAAGTTTAGACCAATCTTTATTATTAGTCCTCGATTATCCTTCCACTATCCTCCTAAAGGCTATGATGGAATCATCTTAGACGTATAATAAATAAGGTCTAGGCCGAACATTAGCATATATCACATATATATAAATGGGCCTTGGAATAATTATGGACCTTTAAGGTGGGTTCAAGCTTTGAGCCATAAAGATGAACCCTAGGTCTAAAGTGAGGGTTGGGTGATCGTAATTAAAACCTATGTAACAATTACATAAAGACAAACAAATCTTCTCAAGTCCTTGCTTTCCTCTCGTACAAGACTCCATCATGTATCTAGGGTCCACCATTCGCCTTCTTGAATTGTACATTACAATTGATATAAAAAGAAAGGGATTAAGGAGAAAGGGAATACATAGGGATAGAGAAGGAAAGAGGCAAGCAAGCCCCAATATAATTACATCACCGGATCATATTTAAACTACTTTAAATACAACCCTTTAATAAACCAAACACATCACATGCAGCCAATCACATCTCATTTAATTGGTCTTAAGTCCATAATCATCCATTCACTATTATGCAATCACATTGCATAAAATAAAGGCTACATAAAGTAAAAGGCAATGATGGCAATGGCATGTAATTAATTAAAGTCATATTATTATTATTATCTCATAACAACAATAAAGTCCTTTTAATCTCATTAAAAAGATCCCATTATATCACATATAACTATACTAGTTTCTTTCAAAACAAATAAAACACCTAATAGAAACCATTAGGCACTACAACAAAAATGACATTTTGCGACACTTTTTTGACGGCGTTTTTTTACAAAACGCCGTAAATAATCATATTTAAGGCGTTTTAAAACAAAACGCCCTTGAAAGTCTAATATGGGCATTTTTTGAGGCGTTTTTACTAAAAACGCCGCGAAAGGCTATTTTTAGAAGACGTTTTTAAAACGCTGCACATATTAAGTTTTTGCGGCGTTTCTAAAACTCCTCAGAAAGGTGTTTTAAGGGCGTTTTTATAAAAATGCCGTGGAAAGTTTGCCCTAATACCGCGAAACTCTTCCCCTTTTTTTTCATTTCCTCGCTCTGCCCGACCCTCTTCTCTCCATTTGCCGTGAAGACATATCTCCTCCCTTCAAACCCTCTTCTCTCCATCTTCAGATCATCGCCAATCTGAGCCGATCAGAGTCAATCTGAGCTATTCTTCTCCCAACCATGGCCGTGCAGTTGTTCTTCGAATTGCAGATCTGAGCTAACGCAGATCTGGTGTTTCTCCCAACCCCTGTTCCGTGGTTCTGCCATTGATGTTATATGGGTTCTTCTTCACACATCATCTCCCTCTCTCTCCTTCATAAAGGTATGTTTAAAGTTTGTTTTGTTTGTGTGCATTTTTCATGTTATTTACCGATCCTTTGTTGTGGTTGGATACTTGGAGCTACCCACTGCCTGGTACATATGAATGGTTTAATTATATATTATGTTGGTTTTGAGTTTGGACTTGAGGTGTTTGATTTGTTGTGTGTATGTGTCGAAATGCATGGATATGTTTTAATTGTTGGTATGAAAGATGTTTTATGATATGTTTTTTTGTTTTTTTGGGTTTTGATTTTACCTTTTGTGTTTGAGCTTGTGGTGTGTGATTGTTTATTTAGAAATGGTGGATTATTTGTATGACTTTTGATTAGGTTGGGATCTTCAAAGCCGCAACATACATACTTTTCTGTCCCTTATAGTTTAAGGTCCTTAGCTTGGATTAGTGTTAACCAGTGGTTGTGGTGGTACATATGATAATAATGCTCGAGAAAGGCAAACAATTTCCACTCGTGAGATATATTGCTGTAACACCCCACACAGGGTAACCCCTATGCGGAAATGCCACAGTGGCATAAAACACCAAGCGCTTATCTTTTGAGTAATTTCTTTTTAAAATTAACACAGTTTTTCAAAATACGCGTGCGGAAGTCTTTAAATATTTTTTTCAACATCTCAACAATTAAAGATAGCGCTGAGTACTAGTTTGTATCCTGAGTACAGTCCCGTAATGTACCCAAATTCCAAAAACATCCATTTAGTTTACTGAGTTGGATAGAGTCTCATGCTGATAACGTGTCATCCTCTTAAAGAAAACACATAGCAGAAAAATAAGCAAACACCAGGATTTACATGGTTCGGCAAAATTGCCTAGTCCATGGTGAGTCATTTTTATTATTGTTATTCATATTACAAGAATACAATATCTTCTTATCTCAATACATTCAGAAATATTCACATCCTTCCGTATTCTCATAGCTGTCAATAAATTTTATCATACGCCAAATATCACATAAATAAATCATCATATCTGTAATTCATATATATATATATATTACAGAATATATCCATCACTTTTTCACAATAAATAATTTTACTGTACCTGCATGCTTTATGCATATGACAGATATATGATGCAATGCTCATGCAATCATACCTGTCATTTTCTCTGTTCTGCTTTTCTTGCAAAACCTCAACCATTCACACTGATGGTAACCTTATTTTAGGATTCACCATTTCACCATTTCATCATAACAGATGGCTACCTCATTTTTAAGGTACTCAACCATTTCTCTGTCCTGCTTTTCCTGCAAAACATCAACCATTCACATAACAGATGGCTACCTCATTTTTAAGGTATTCAACCATCTTAACCACAACAGCATCCCCGCCTTTTTAGGATGTATTTCACCCAGTCCCCGCCTTTTTAGGACCTACCGCGATTGTCACTCATTGACAAGAGGATTTACGTACTGTTTTTAGCAAGGGTGATATATTAATGCACTAACCATTCTCAGGATCTTTTGTCCATAGCAAACCCGCCTTTTTAGGATGTATATCACCCAGTCCCCGCCTTTTTAGGACCTACCGCGATTGTCACTCATTGACAAGAGGATTTACGTACTATTTTTAGCATGGGTGATATATTAGTGCACTAACTGTTTCCAGGATCTTTTGTCCATCGGTGGTATCTCAACTCCACAGTTACAAAAATAATCATAAATGCATATGATTTTCTATGCAGTATATTTCACATGTAACTGTGTCTCATGCCAGATGCAATTATTATATGCAATACATATGGCATACATCTCATATCAACAATTCATGTATGTCAATTTGTGCATACATTTCATAGTATATATCTCATATCAACAGTTATATCAGTGATATACAAATAAATCATTCTGCTCACTCAACTTGAGCCACCACATGTAACTGTGCCACTGTAACACCCCGTACTTCTCCAAGTAACAATATTGTCCTCTTTGCTTGCACGCGTAACATGCGCGCCCATATACGCATATTCACATGACAAGTGTACGGTTTTATTTTCTCAAAACACATTGTTACTATGAGATGTATGGAATTTACTGTTAAACCCAGTCACTTTCTCATAACATCATCACTACATGCCATATGCCAATTTTATGTGCAATAATTATGGCAATCATCATATGTATGTATTTTATACATACAATTAACATGCTTCATCATTTTATTCATAATAATAACAGCATGTTATAAACTTTACAAATATCACATGCATATATTAACAGTTTATATATATGCCAATATAATTTCCATAACTTGTATTTCCAAGGTCTTTCACTAATCATAATTGATTTTATACATAACAATTATGGCAATCATCATATGTATGTATTTTATACATAACAATTAACATGCTTCATCATTTTATTCATAATAATAACAGCATGTTATAAACTTTACAAATATCACATGCATATATTAACAGTTTATATATATGCCAATATAATTTCCATAACTTGTATTTTCAAGATTTTTCACTAATCATCATGATTTTATAAAAATCAATTATTCATGAAAATTAACTATTTTCCAAAGACTCACAATTTGGAAGATAGTTAATTTTCTATCCACATGTATTTTCTATACAATAATCCATTCTTTTTGGCCAACTTTGCACACTTATAACTCCTTCGTTACTCATCCGATTTGGATGATTCAAGATGTTATAGAATCTGTGTGATATAAGCTTTCAAAATATCATGGTGGTGTATAACACCTCCCATCCGAACATATTTAAAAATGATGCCAAAGTAGGCTCGTTAATAAAATTTTCGATTTTTCGGCAACTTCGGTTCTCAATTTCTCTCACAATTCACATCCAATTGAAGTGATTCAAAGTTCTAAATTCATATAAAATCAATCTACATCATATATGTAAAAATCATAATTTTTCAATAAACTATGAAAATACACTTTGTGTCACTATTAAAGCTTCAAGGAAACTTTCTCTCTCTAGAAATTTCCATTCATCCATAGGTCTTTTTCCATGATTCTTGTCTCTAAAAATCCATAAATTCAAGCTTTACAATATACTCAAATTTCAGAATTTTCGGACATATACACAATATACTACAAATTTTCAAAGTTTCAGTATTTCTAAACTTCAGAAAATTATAGAAATTAATCTACTCATCGGAAAATTCCCAAATTTGATACACATGATCTTGAGTTGATATAATTGATGGGAAAAATAGTCCCAAAGTTTCAGATTTTCATTTTCATATAAAAATCCAAGATTTGAAATCCCCATATTTCATTGTCATGATTTAAACCCATCCAAAAACAGTTTTTAGTAAAAAAATCATAACTCTCCACACAAAATTCCAAATAAGTCAAGGTTGGATTCGTTAGAAAGCTAATTGAAAGACCTACAACTTTCATGAAGAAGGTTTAGATCAATTCGGCCTCTAACCAAATCAAAAATACCCAAACAGTAGCTCTATTTTTAAAGCTCAATTTGTTCTAAATTTTCCTAGAACTTTCTAGGCAAACAAACACCTCCCAATTTCACCAAATCATGATATAAACTCATCAATTAAGCTAAAATCAAGATAGAAAAGAGTAGGAACCTCACCCATTTTCGAATTTGAAGAAGATTTGGAGTTGAATTTCCCAAATTCCCAAACTTTCTCTTATTTTCTTTTCTCTTTTCTTTTTCTCTTCTTTCCTTCTCTCTTTCTTTCTTTCCTTTTCTTTCTCTCTTCTCTCCCCTTTCTTTCTCTCTTTCTTCTCTCCCTTTCCTTCCCATCATCCGAAGACTCCTCCCTCTTCTTATCTCCCTCTCTTCCCTTATTTTATTTTTAATTTTATTTTTTATTCCTATCTACCCCCACACACTATCTATATATATATATATATCCTAATTTAAATTCTCAACAAATCCCATTACTTATCAAATAATCCTATCTAATCCCCCACTCCCTTCCACTCATCTTATTCTATCTCCCCTTCCCCACACACTATCTATATATATATATATATACACACCCACACACATCCACCCACATATATATATACATATTATTTTCACCCACATATATCCACCCACATATATATATACATATTATTTTCACCCACATATATATATACATATTATTTTCACCCACATATATCCACCCACATATATATATATACATATTATTTTCAAATCATAAAATTTACTATGGTGATAATCCACCATTCTCATCTTCCATTCTCAAATTTATCTACCACTCTCAAATTTAACTACCACTCTTAGATTCATCCACCATTCTTTCATATTTACCATTCATATATACCCACCATTCACATTTATCCACCATCCATATTCACCCACCATTCACATTTATCCACCATTCATATATACCCACCATTCACATTTTAGATGTCACCCAAGGGTGTACATAAATTCTCATGCACCCTTCTTAATTGATGACCACATGGCACATTTCATTGCCCAATGGCAAAATGCCAAGTGTGCAATAAATAAAATAAAATAATAATAATTAAGAAAATTTACTATTGAAAATTTACTATTAGAAAATTTACTATTCAAAATTTTGGGGTCTCACAATTGCACAAATTATGGTTGATTGGCTGAGTAGTACTAGTTTACATTGTTTGTAGTGAAGTTTTGGCCTTTCTCTTGAGAATAATGCATAAATTGAAATGGAATTTTCATGATGGAGTTTGGTTTTGAGTTCAGCCAAACACATCCCAGGTCCATGGAAATGGTATGTTCCCCATTCTCTGTGTTGAACCATATTCCACTCTGTTTACTTTAAACTGAGCTGTTTTTTTTTTTCCCTTATATATACGTTGCTGTGATTTGAGTTTTACTGAGGCCTTTAGGAAGTTGGTTTCATTTGCCTTGAAATGGTACCATATGCTTCCATGAGTATATTATATTATGACAGTTTAAACTAGGAGGAATCTTGTTTGGTTACAGATTTATTAAAAGAATTTCATGTTTTCTTGAATGGGATTCCAACCCCTCTTGAAAAACCTCTTTAACTCTTTTGATGAGAGAGAGAGAGAATATGGGCCACAAGGATATCACTTTAACTCCATGTAGCCCAATGTTAGAGAGAGAGAGAGAGAGAAAGAGAGGACATGGGCCACAAGGAAATCACTATAACTACATGCAGCTGAATGGTTCAGTAACTTTCTCAAACACTGCTTTATATAATGACAAGAGAATGAGGTGGACAGGGCCCAGAAAAATGTGTCATGTGTCTAATGGTACGTTCCATGGAGGATTTGTGTCCTTTTCTATTTGTGCAAATTAAAGAGAGAAAATTAAAGTAGAAGGGGAAGGCGTTTTTATAAACGCCGCGGAAGACCAAAACTTTTTAGGGTGGTGTACAGGAAGGCGTTTTATGCGGCGTTTTTAAAACACCGCAAAAGGCTATAGAAGGCGTTTTTAAAATGCCGCAAAAGGTCATTTTTCTTGTAGTGAGGGTTTTAAATATAGAATTTAATTTGAGAAATTATTATCATAATTCCTACCATGTTATTAACACTTTAATGTGCTTAGTAGATTAATCTTCATTAAATGACAATGGTGGAATTAAATAAAAACTCAAAATAAAAATAAAAATTCTATGAAAGAAACAATTTCTGTTTTTCAACAAAAAAGTACAATTGTTTTGAGACTAAACTTTCCAATGTTAAAACAAATTTTTAAAATGTGAGAATACACTATTTCACAAGGTTTTTAAGTCCTCTTTCAAATGGCGAAGGTCTCGTTCAGTGATTCCAACGTTTGGTATCACTTTAAAGCATCTTGTGACATGAACTCCAATTCCGGATAGAGACTAGAATTTCTTCACAAATAGCTTTGTATGGCCTAACCTAGAACGAATTAAGTCATGGGAACACTTAAATTCACTAGGTTTTTCAATCCTCTTTCCAATGGCAGGGATCTCATCATGTGATTCCAACGTTTGGTATCACTTTAAGGCATTTTTTGATGAAGAGTCAGAATTTCTAGATTTAAGTCTTAATCACAAAAAGGTTAGTACGGCTATCCTAGGTCAAATTAAGTCATGGGAACACTTCCTACACTTAAATAAGACCTTAAATTAATGAATTTGATAGGTGGCATGCTTTGTATATCAATGAAAACATTTTTCATGGATTTTGCAAAAGCTACATAGTTGCTATCCAGAAAATCCAGCAACCTTGTTTAACTTTAAAACAATTTTAAAATTACTCCAAATGATATATATAATCATGCCAAAACAATTCTAACATGTTAATATATTATTATACAACAGCCCCTAATGTTTTAATCAACTTAAAACATCAATACATCATATGCATTGCCCAAACTCTCAAGAACACCAAAAAGGGGTTTTATAAAACTAGTTTCATGCAGCCTACTTGTTCTTCACTTTTGATTTTCAAAAACATCAAGAATAATTTTGAAAACAATATAAACATTTTATAAAGTAAGTGAAGAACTTTAGGTATGAAACAATTAAGTAGCAAAAGCCATTAGGGTTTCTCAAACCCTAGAGGCCGTGAGCTTAGTGAGAGAGAGAGAGTGAGCTAAGGTTTGGGTTAGGGTTAGGGTTTCACAAACCTTACCTAATCCAACATGTTAGGGTTTCCATAAACCCTAATTAGGGTTGCCTCTTTTAATCCTATATCAAAATAAAAAGAATCAAATTTGAGCAGGATAGCTTTCCTAAACTTGAACAATTCAAAATAGGAAATAATACTGCAAGATTTGAATTAGGGTTTCTAAATCCAAATCAAGAAACATTCCTTAAATGATTTAGGGTTTCTTAAACCCAAATATCAGCCACCATTCTTAATTTATTAGGGTTTTTAAAGAACCCTAATATCCATTGTTAACCATTAACAAAACTCCAAAATTAACATGCAAATTTAAACAACTTTAAATCAAGGAATTGTAAGCATCAAGATTCAAACTTTAAACTATTTAAAATTAATCAAGATTGCTAACAATTTATACTAAGGGTTCAAAACCCTAAATGCCGAATTGCATGAGGGGTGTAAACCCCATGGCCGTGAGTCCCCAAGTAGGGTTTCCTAATCCCTAAATGCCAAAACAAGCTAGGGTTTCTAAAATTCCAAGCAAAGTATCCTAGTTTCCAAAACAAGAATATCATCAATTTATTATAGGGTTTCACAAACCTCAAGAATCAATCATGGCCATTCATCATAGGGTTTCTAAAACCTAAATCACAAATAACTACAACCAAGAACCAACTAGGGTTTAGAAAACCCTAGTAGCTGAAAAACAAAGGGGAGAGGAGAGAGAGGGCCGCAATTACTATTAGGGTTTCTAACAAACCCTAATCATCAAACACATTAGGGATAAAACCTTAAGTGACCAAATTCTATAGGGGACAATCCCCATGGCCTAAACCTAGACTAGGGTTTCTAGTAAACCCTAGTTGCCATTCATAAAAACAAAAAAACAAAAAAAAACAAAAACAAAAAAACAAAAAAACAAAAACAAAAACAAAAACAAAAAAAACAAAAAACAAAAAAAAAAACAAAACAAAACAAAACAAAAAAACAATGATTATCAAATAACCCTAGGGCCGAATTCTATGTGGTGGGTATGCAAAACCCTAAAAAACTTTGATTTTAATTAATTACATCCATCACTAGCCATCAAATATTCATGATCATGCTTGAGTTGGCTCTGATACCACTGAAAGAATGTGATCAAAGAGGATTTGAATCCAACATCACAATCAAACAAAGGAACGAACACGAGCATAGGATCATGAATATAAACCAATAACACATATTTAAACAATTTAAATAACTTACTTGATTGCGTTTTGTTGAAACCTCGAATCGAATCCAAGCTCCAAAACTAGGAAGCCTCCAATAGCATCCACACGAGCACAAGACCTCAAGAACTCTTGCAACTTCTAAACACTTGGAAGAGACAAGCTTGGAGAGAGAGAGAGAGAGAACGGTTTAGAGAGAGAGAATCCCACTATGTAGCTCACGGCCCTAAGGGAAAAATCACCTTTCTTTTTGCCTCCTTCTCTTTATGATGAGTGGTTACTTAGTGCTAACATGACCCATCATCATGTATTTATAGAGAGCCACTAGGGTTTTTATTTAATATTATTTATATTTATAAATTAGCCCCTTACTTATTGACAATTAATAATAAGGATCATGCTAATTATAAATTAGAATATTCCCCTCTTTTTCAATTCAAAAGACTCACTTTTGCCCTTTATGTATGTGACCCATTGGGTTTACCCCAACCTAGCAGTGGACAGGGACATCTTATGTTCCCTAAGATATAAACTTTCTATTTATGGTTCAATTGGAACAATTCCAATTTTTCCCTCAATGATAACACTTTATCATTAGGCCTTCACTAGTCATGAGTGACCTCTAGCAACTTATCATGACGAACCTTAGGTATGGGTGAAAAGTAGAACTAAATGAACCATTAATGTTACTTAATCCATCATCCCCTAATGCCAATGTTAAGATAATCAGGTATGGTTATAAGTCAAACCCTATCTTAACAACTTGATACATGTTCTACAAAATATTATCTCAATAAGATGAACCCGATGAAACTCTTTTCACAGTTCACCTATCACTCTAGCCAGAGATTCAATATGAGAATTATCTTTGTGAACAATTCTGACATTCTCTCTCATCAAAGTGAGAGTGATGATTCATTCTTACACACTCATTTACCTTCATACATAATCAATTAGAGCCAATGAGTACCGATTACATCCTGATCGTTAAAGATGTATGAGATACTATCAAACTCTAATAACTTATGCACTAGATAATTATGGTGCCTTGGGTCTAAGGATTACCATTCGATGGATGTAACATTGGAATATTCCTTTGATTCAAACTCCATAAGAATATTCTTATCAGATCATGTTTAGTGTATATGTTCTCTAACAAGCACCCACAGATTAACTATAGTGTCACTGCACATATAGGAAAGACAACATATCCTCCCATTGGAGCTAGTTTAAACATGTGCTACTCTTGGTGGTTTATAAATGTCCACTTTAATAAACCTATGAGTAGGAACTCTTTAAAATAAATGTGTATGAGAAATATAAGTCTCTCTATCTCAACAACTTGTGATATATATTTCTCTTATCATTTATTCATGGACCTTTTCATGTATATTTAAATACATGACGAGTGATACCTTCCTATTATTAATATAATGTGAAATTGATATGCCCTTTAGGATTGGTTTTAGGGCATATCTCCAATACTCCAGTCATTACCGGCAATAAGAGAGAGAAAAGGAGAGAGAGGAAGAAGCAGCGGCAGCGACACCTCTGTCTAGAACTGGTCGCCATGAACATGGATATGCTGGCGAGCTAGATGTGGTTGCATTGGATGTGGATCTACAGATGAATGGATGCAATGAAGAAGCACCAGCAGATTGGCATCCTCCCATGAGCTCGAAGAAGATCAGCAAGAAGAATAAGAGAAGCAAATCTGGCCATGAAACCACCAGTGACAAGATCAGAAGCTTTGAACTCGTTCTCTGTGACATTCTCTCCCCTCCCTCTCTTTTTCTTTCTCTCTTTTCTCTCTCTCTCTCTCTCTCTCTCTCTCTCTCTCTCTCTGTGACGTCTTGCTTAGTTTCTTAGTAAAACTAACGTGGCACTGCTACGCAATGTTGCCACATCAAACGGGAACAGCAGTGGGACTAGTAGCACCGCTCTTCTAAATAAATCGACTTACAATTGGTTTAGAAAAAACAATAATCACGCATTGTTTTTTGTACAAGATTGAGTGATATTAATTTCCCTAGCTTGAATCATTCTTTTCAAAGCATAATTTGAATTCAAAAAAATATATATATTAAAATATAAATGGCGAGCATCATTGGAGTGCACAATCCTTTGATTAGGTAAAATGGAAAGTCAGAACACTGTTTGAGCATTTTGGCTAGCCATAGTTGGAATTGCTCTAACAATTTATCTAGTGAAAAAAATGAACCTATTACAACTATTTGGCTCAGTGAAGGCAGGTTCTACATTTTCTGGAAACCAATACAGTATAAAACATAAAATTCAAAATTTTAGTTTATTTTCTGCTAGTCAATTTTCTCGGTAACCAAACTGATGTTAAGGTTCTATTCAATTGAGAATCTTTAACCACTCAACAAAACAAGAGAGAAGGTAAACCATAACTCTACATTAATTAAAAGAGAGCAAAAGGGTTGCTCTTAGGAGTTAAAAAAATACCTTGTGAAGGTTCCCTCACAACAACATGAAGCCCATATCCATTCTAGCTTGTTCCAAGAAACACAAGACTGACACCCACAATCAGACCACCTATTCACCACAATCCCACCACCTCTTTCCGTAGCACCCACACTTTTTCTCCACAATCCAACAAAACCCATTTCCCGGAAAATGTTTTTCTTCCCATTCCCAAACAGAGTCTCTGACACTTCACCTTCTCCAACCTCACTCACATTCCTCCCCTGTTCTTCTCTATTTTCGCAGTAACATGTGGAGGCGGCATTCCCTTCCAAGAACTTATCAAGAAATCTGAAGATTATGCAGAAAACAGAGTCAAAAAAATCCAGCAACAAGAAAACGA
>JAESVK010069538.1:0-18760 GCA_017140935.1 Hamamelis virginiana
AAAATTAGTAGAATAAAATTATTGGAAAAATTTTGAAAGACCTAATTTTAAATGATTTTCAACCATACAAAAATGGAAACTTTATTTACAATTTTAAATAGTTCTTTGACATACATTTTGAAAGACCCAACAATTGAACAACATTTAAAAAAAAAATGTTCCAATGTACAAGAAAGCCAATTTTTCTGCCACACCAAGGTCATCCTGATTTAGTGTTGAATCCATCTCGTTTAGTAAATCTTCAGCAACTCTCTTCGACAAGAGAAGTGGATGATTCGCACATTTTTTTCAAAGTCTGCTTCAAAGCAAACAATGTTTGATTATTAACTTGATGAAGGGAAAAAAACAATTTAAACATAAAAAACAAGAACATGTTATGTGCACAATAGGATATTAACTAGTCCAAATCCATAGCAACCTAATGCACAATTACAAAGGGAAAGGTAAAAACTCCTCATTACGTTAGGGCTTTTTTCAATAGAATTAAATATAGGACAAGTGCAACCGAGTCCCAGTTAAAAACTAATCAATATCACGTGCATTAAAGGATAAATCCATAGCAATCAATATCACTATTCAAACCGATTCTGTTCAAGAAACATCTTCATCTATTCCTCACCAATTCCATCAACAACTTCCTATTTCCATTAACTTTCCCAAACCTTTTCCTGCTGTACCTCCTAATTCCCCTCACCTCCCCCATCAAAATCCACCTCCACCAGCAGCACAACTTCCTACCAAATTACTCCAGAACCAAGTCCCCTCTATTCCACCCCTTGAATCCTACTATTCGCCACTTGCGCTGACTCCAGAAACCTCACATCAGCAATGTCATATAGCTAGAGCATAAGAAGCACAATATTATAATAAAGAAAAGACACATATTCGGTAATGAGAAAGAGAGAGAAAACTAGAAAAATATTATAAGTTGCTCTCAATTGGACATAATTAATGCTGTCCTTATTTTATTTAAATAACTTTTTTCCATTTTAATGAAAGAATGTGAAGTTATGGATCTATCCATTTTCTATTAATATATATGTTTCCTCTTGATTGGTTGGTTTCAAATATTGCTTTCAGTTACTGGCTCTGAAAACTAGAGAAGCAACAGGAATTGGACCACCCAACAACATCAAAAAAGAAACTGATCAGGGTTCTTGGAGCAATGGAAGTGAGAATAGTACTGATATCAACTTGGATATCTCAAGATCATCAACACCAGTAATAAACTGTCCTGTTACTGCCCATTTAAGTAATAAACATCTCTTCCATTCAACTCTCAGGCCAGCAAGTATAACTCAACTCCTCCAAGGCTCAGCCAGATCAGACCTCCAATGCCCAAAAATTGATCACATTAATATTCAAGATGAAAGCTTCTGCAATTTGCTTTGTGGTATCGAGGATCAGCCGGGATTATGGCCATGGCCAGAGCAGTAGCAGGTCCATAATTTCCATTCAAGCAAGCCCAAAATTCTCAACTATGCAATTCGGCTACAGCTTTGTGAGATTCTTAGAGGGGAAAAAAAAATAGGCTTTTAATTTTCATCGGCTTTCTTTCATGTTTTTTGGTTGTAGAATATTGGTATAAAGAATTGAAATCATCATATGCTTAAATTTCAGCTGGCCAAACATCTTTTGTCATATTTTGCATTTGAGGCCAAAAAAGGAAAAAGAAAAAGAAAATGAGATAAGCTAAGCTCTGTTAAACCTGCAGCCAGTGAGTGGGTTTCCAGCTATGGAAATGTAGCATGGGCCATGAAATAAAGAAAGATTCTCCCTTGCTTTGCAATATATAGATATATATATTTTTCAATTTTTAATGCTGTTGGTGCTTTGGAATCATGAGTTTGTACTAAAAAATATTGTATGGAAGTGCTTTGGAGAAAGTTCCAGTGATGGATAGGAGATTGGCTGATTACAATGATAAGTTGATTGAGGATTAAAATGATGTGAGCAAAATCTATCTACTTGGAGTTCATGAAAGGATCAAGACAGAGAGAAATGGACATGGTAGATTTGAGCACACATTCCAAGAGGAAAGAGGCCAAGGAGATGGGAGGAGAAGAAAACAAAAGAATGTTAATTTGGAAATTAAATGGTCGATTTTCATTTTTTTTTTTTTTTTCCTTGTGGGGTTTTTGAAAGGGCCATTTGTAAATATCCTTCTGAGTTCTGACAAGGGAAAGTATCTCTTGCACTACTGGTGGAGGATCCATGTGACCAACTGCCACACCTTCCCGATCATTCAACAGACCATGACATCAATAATATAATTACATCATGGGTGGATCCTAGATTTAATTTTTTCTAGTGAGTTAGGATAAAAAATTAATAAATATTAAATATATATATAGAATTGTTTTCTTATAGATATATATACATATAAGTTTATGTGAAGACTTAGGTTTTTACCAAATATCATATAGGTATTTTGAAAAACTGACGATTAAATTAAATATTCTTGTTATAAATGTCATGCAAGCTAAAAATCAAAGTGATCCAACATTCGATGTCTAAAATACAGAATGAAAAATCGTGACAAAGGTGTTATATTACTAGGGGTGTGTGTTAGAGTCTTCAGAGAGAGAGAGGGAGAGAGGGAGAGAGGGAGAGAGAGCAATGGATTTTGCCATTTTCATCCTCAGTTGGTATATTGACTAAGGTCCACCCAATGTGATAAAAGCATTATACTCTAGCCGTCATAGTAAATATATTTTATTTAAAACAGTAGATATCCATATTAATTAAACTATGAATATGGGGCCATGTGTGTTAACATGAACCTGCAGAGTGAGCACAGACTCTTGAAATAGTTTAGTCAAGCTATTAAGTAATTAAGGAAATCTTTGGAATATTTGATCACTAATGATTTCATATATCAGAATTCTCTGGCATGTTTGTGATTACGCTGACAACACTACCAAGGGAGCAATGGTGGAAGAATCATAAATGTAATTATTATTATTTATATTATGGGAGATTAGTGCAGAGCACATGATTAGCAAGATTAGTCAACTCATACAATTTTTTTTAAAACAGTTCTTAATTAAACAAATATGCATTCAAAGGAGGGATCTCTTGCTTTATCATTGAATTGGAAGCCCAAAATATAAGCATATATTTGCTGGTGGTTTTATTTAGTGTTATCGATAGCTCAGGCAAGTATTATCGATAGCATTGCACGTGTTGGTATAATGACATATATGCATCTTTATTTTTTAGAAAAAGATTTTGAATTCGAGTATATAAAAGTTTATCGATACCATTTGTGAGAATTGAAAGTTTTGGAATTGAAGTAAGAGTAAGCTTCTGTAACTTATCCTCATGTTAGGTGGAAAAAAAAACATTTACACCATTCCCATTTGCTTTAAGAACGTACCCCAATAATCTTAGTAAATTAATCATATTGAATGAACCCAATATGATTAATTTAGTAAATCCTAGGAGTCCCACACTGCCATGGCATGCACCCCATGCATCCCTTAGCCGTGGTTCCGCCACTGTCTTAGACATTATTTCTATTATTCACATTAGACTCACTCCAAGTTTACATTAATTAAATTATACTTAAGGATCTGTTTGGGTTAGTTTTTTAAAAAATCACTTTAATGTCTAAGACATTAGACACAAATCACTTTAAAAAATCACTTTTTTTATAAGAGAAAATGATCAATAGGCCCCTGATTATGGTCATTTTTATCAATAAGTCCAAAGTAGATTATTTTATACCGATAGGCCCCTCCAGGCCAATTTAAAAGTCAACTACTAAGTATAGATTGACTATAATACCCTTTCCATATTTTTAGCTTCATTTTAGTTAAGTTTTTATTTCATGATTTATTTTCATATTTAATGTCCTAAATTTTAGGAAACTAACCTATATGATTTATATCTTAAATGCATTTAAACGTAGCATTATCTTTGAATTTGAAATCCTTTTGCACGGATTGGATGGTGCTGAGCTCCCTCTCCTCCATTACCCCCTCTAGCATTATCTTTGAATTTGAAATCCTTTTGCACGCAGTCCACCACATCTTGCACGCAGTCTCCCAGTCCACCACAGCTTGCACGCACCATATCCTCAGCTTGCACGCACCATATCACCCAAGCAATCCTTGACGATACGGTAAGAACGTCGTCTTCTTCATTTCCTCCACTTGTGCTCTACTTAATGCAACTCATGTGCAAAGTGAGGAGTTCTACTCTTCGCAACGCCATTGGTTGGTTTTCCAGTACTCACTTTCTTTGTGGACTATTTGATCCGCTTCTGCTCATGCTTCTTCTCAAGATTTACAGAGAGTCATGGATCTCTGTAAAACTTCACTCTATATTTTCAAATATTTATGAATCATGCATCTCTGATTTTGATTTACAAAAAAGTTATGATTTTTTTATACTATGAGTCATATATCTCTTCACATGTTGTGGTGAAATTTACAGAGAGTCGTGAATCTCTGTAAAACTTCACTTGTTGTGGTGAGATTTATAGAGAGTCATTTACAAAAAAGTTATGTGTATTTATATATTGAGTCATGACTCTCTGGTAACATGTTCTATCATTTTTTGGTTAAGGAGGTCTTACAATGAGAGGGTGTTTTATGGGTAGAGAGTCGTGACTCTCTCTTTTTTATGGACTATGATTTTACAGAGATACTAGTATATTGAGTCATGACTCTCTCGTAACATGTTCTATCATTTTTTTGTTAAGGAGGTCTTACAATGAGAGGGTGTTTTATGGGTAAAGAGTCGTGACTCTCTCTTTTTTATGGACTATGATTTTACAGAGATACTAGTATCTCTGTAAAAATAAAGTGAGATCTAGATATATCTTGTTGGAATCATGTTCGTAGAGTGAAGGGCTTATACGTAGCTATATCTAGTAGTCAAGATTGAATAAGCGCTAAGGGCATACCTAGAGGCACAATATTTGAAATAATCCCTTAATTTTATCTTGATATAATCCCTTGATTTTAGGAAAGTTGATTAGGATGGACTTTCCCTTGTAAATGAATTTCAATATTTGAAATATTCCTTGATTCATGGAGATAATATTGGATAATATTCTGTTAAGTTGATTTTCTGATAATAGTGGATAATATTGGATAATATCCTGTTAATGAAAGGGTATTTTTGTCCATTTTAATCAACTTTCACAGATACAAGTATCATAAAAAAAGGCAGGGGCTTATTGGTATAGCACTCTTGTACCAAGGGCCTATTGGTATAGAACCCTTTTTATAACTACTAATTTTTATTATTGTATTTGTTAGTACACATACAAAGTTTGATGGTGCATATCATTACTATAATAATTTAATAAAAGAAAATATAATTACAAAAAAAGAGGTTGAATAAAAAAACATACCGGCTCAATTTCACTATCTTCATCCACAAAGTTTTCATTCTCAGTCACATTATGATATTTTTCAGTCAAAACTTCTTCAATTGAACTTGAAGCATCTGTTTGTTTATTACTAGTAATAAACTTGTCAAGAGCTCATGCTTGAGATTAAATAAATTCTTATATTTTTTGCTTCTTTTTCCTTTTTTCATGTCCAGAAATATATTTTCTACTAGGAGGGCATAATTATATGATCAAATCTAAAACAAGAAAGAAATTAAAAATCAATTTACTTCTCTAAAAAATTCATAACAAATTTTCAATGTTTATATGTCAAAATTTATTTCTTATATGATAATGTTTGGATTAAAAAAAAAAAGTAACACGAAGCTAATACAAAAGCACTTCTAAACTCCTAAATCAAAATCTAAAAATCTCACTTTCATAACAAAGGACAATAATATACTATAATACCAAAGCAAATATAAAGTCCTAATTCCTAAATTAAAATCCTAAATAAAAAATTTAAATCCCATATCAAATAAATAATAATAATAAATTTGGGGGCCCCTTAAAATTGGGGGCCTCAAGCAATTGCTTTAGTAGGCAAAAGGGAAGGGCCGACCCTATTCGCATATCTCCTTAAAGTTATATTCAAATCATATCTCCATATATTAAATTTTCATACTATAAGTTATTATGGAAAAAGTTGAGATTCTCTGACTTTTGCCACAACCACTTCCATGATGAAAATTTTACCAAACATCCTATCATTTCACATATTGTCTAGAAGGGCATATTGTCTACAAGTAATTTTCACTCATTCTCTCAAGTCAAGTGGAAAAAAGATTTTTAATAAAAGCAAATGCAAACGGTCTCCTACAGAATTGGCGAACTCATCTCTTCAAGGTTCAAGATAATGTAGCGATCTGTCCTTGTATGATTTCAGAGCACTGGCTTTCTGCTGCATAGAATTAGAAGCCGAGTGTGAGTTGGTGAGAAACCAAGTTGAGACTCTTGTCAAGAACAAATTAAGTAACTTCTGACTGAGGCACTTTCGCCTCTTGGTGAAGACGAAGTGATCGAAGGAGCAATGGGCAAAGTTAGTGGATAAACTAATACCCGAATGACTTTGAAATTGTTTGCTGGCTGGCACAGAAGCGTGGGGAGATGCTGCCTTCTTCTTGGAATGCAAGTTGTGTACTTAATTGGGTGGGTTAATTGGATCACATATGGAGCACTGAAAGAGGCAAAATCAGAAGTTGCTGCAAAGAGACTTAAGGATATGTTTGGTTTAGCTTTTCTTAAAATCACTTTTGGGCTTCAAAGTTTTACTTGATTTAACGTCTGTTTCTGTTAGCTTTCACTCAAATCACTATTGGACAATTATTTCTTCACAAACATATTTCTTTAAAATTATGTTCAAACCATGTCTTCACATATTAAAATTTTCATACTAGCTATAAGTGATTATGGTAAAAGTTGGAACTTCCTAACTTCTGCCACAATCACTTTTAATATGAAAATTTTGTCATCCATGCATCCTATCATCTCTCAAGTTATCTAAAAGTGATAATCACTCCCACTTCTTAGGGGCCATTTGTGTTAGCTTTTACTAAAACACTTTTGAAGAATTATTTCTTCACATATCTTTTTAGAATTGTATTTAAATCATGTTTTTACATATAAAAAATTTTCTACTAGAAATGACTATGACCAAAGTTGGAACCCCCTAACTTTTGCTACATACAATTACTTTTAGTATGAAAATTTTGCCAACCATCTTATAATTTTTCAGTTTGTCTAGGGTACGGTGATAATCATCCTATTTTTTAAATCAAGTGTAATTTTTAGCTCCAAAAGTAATTTTTTTTTTTATTTAAAAGAAAGATAATGCAAACAGACCCTTAGATCAAGTGGAATTTTAAGCGTCTAAAAGTGATTTTAAGGAAAGCTAATGTAGACAGGTGCGCCCTAAAAGTTATTGCAGCAAAAATTTTCATTTTTTGCCACAATCACTTTTTGTATGAAAATTTTGATATGTAAAGATATAGTTTGATGATAACTCTATAGCAATATGTGAAGAAATAGTTTCTAAAAGCGATTATAGAAAAAGTTTACACAAATGAGCCCTTAAGAGATGGGTGATAATCGCATTAGACAACTTGAAGGATAATAAAAGTTGGGATTCCCAGCTTTTGTTACAATCATTTCTAGTATGAAAATTTTGATACGTAAAATGTATGACTTAAATATAATTCTAAAAAAAATATCTGAGGCAATAATTATTCAAAAATAATTTTAGAAAAAACTAATTGAAACGAGCATTAGGAGAGGGTTGGAAAATCTTGTGATAACTGTTCTTAACAGTCCTTGAACATAATGTGTCTTTTGGGGTTATTGAATATTTGAACTATTAGTTCTTTGGAACCTTAAATGACTGCTAATAAGCAAGGGGTTGTCCCCTGATAGCAATTTTAACTTTAAGTACTCTTGTTTTTATAAATATATTTCTCTTTTATTTGAGAACTGTTTATATTCCAAATGACTGAGACGTCTTATCTGTGACAGTAAAAAAAACCACAGCTAGATCTTGTTGAAGAGGATTTATCCTCCCAGAGCCGGTTGGACTGTAACGCAGGTTAGAGCATCTCCAATGCAAATGCCAAATTGGAGATGCCAAAGCCAAATTTGGCACCCCAAATGGTACTTGTCAAAGCCAAATTCAAAATTTGGCACTAAGGTGCTCTAATGCACAAATGCCAAATTTTGGCACTTTCCATTTATTTGACATATTTACCCCCATGCTCCAACTAACTTCCAACTACTTTTCAAAATTTATTTACAACAACATATTAAAACTTATTTTAATCATCGTAATGAAAAAAATTCATATTTTAAAATAATTAATTATTTTCGTATCTTAATTTAATAATTTAATATTTTAAAATTTTATTTTCGCAATAAAATTAGCTAAAATACTGCTATTCTAATTATAATTTATAATTGATTAATTTTAATTGAAGGAATTTAATTACACAGTAAATTTAAATTAGTGCCATTTTGCAATTAAAATTTTGATTTTAAATTAGTTGAGCCACTCGCAGTAAAAATTTTGAAAAACTGACCGTTGGATTTGGAACTCCTATAATGTATGTCATGTCTACCAAAAATCACAGTAATCCAACGGCTATGTTAAGCCAACGTGAAGCACAAGATCCTTGTGACCGCACCCCATTGTTTTCGATGAGGTCGCAATAAGTAGCAAAAATACGCTTCCAAAAATCCACAGACGGTTGGTTGGTGCCTACAATAGGGTCTTGAGAAATACTTAAATATGTTTTACACAGTGCAATATCTTCAGCTTTCGTCCAATGTTTGCCCCGGCGTGTATGTGAAGGTCCACCCATGCTGCTCCCCGTTCTTCAAACTGAACGTGTCTCTTGAATTTTTTTTGAAATAACAAAGGGTTTCATCTTGGACGAGTGAAGGTTCTACCTGTATTATATGGCATAGAAGAGTTGAAGTGAAATCTGTAGGGATGTCAGTAAGAATCAAAATTATAATTGCTCTGCTCGCGGGAATCAAGAAAGTAAAATTTCATTGTCAGAAAGAATCAAATGCAAATGCAGTTTGCCTGCCACTTGTAGTAAAAAAATTCATATTAAAGATGTAATTATATTATTTTTTTATTTTAAATATCTCTCACACAATAATTATAAAAATAGTTTAAAAAAAATTTAAAAAAAAAAAAAAAAAAAAAAAAATCCTACGAAATATCTCCTTAAAGCTGCCTCGACCTCTCTGCCTACCCCCCTTCTTCTCTTCTCAATCACCCTCACATGCCCTCTCTACATACCCCGCCCTCTGCAGACCCCCCCCCTCAATCTCAATCACCCTCACATGGCAACCCTCTCCCTCCCCGATTGGATTCCCTTTCTCTGCAACCCTCCCCCTTTCTCTGAAACCTCTGCATGCAAACCCATAGACCCAGAGATTCCCTCACTCGAGCCTCACAAACCCCCCCTCATCTCAACTACCAGTCTCCTCCCCGAGTCGGCTCTCCCTCTCTGCAACCCTCCCCCTTTCCCTGCAACCCTCTCCCTGCAAACCCAGAGACCCAGAGATTCCCTCACATGGTGCCTCTCTCAATCGCACCTCACATCACTGCAACCCCTTTCCATTCGTCTTCTCACTTCAACCCATCAGAAGGCAGTGAATCCCTGCAACCCCTTTCGCATCAAGGGTTTGATCATACCGGATTGAAGAGGATGCGTGTCAAGGATCACGGGGGCTATGGGGAGTTAGGGTTTGTTTGTTTCTCGGGAAAGTCACGCACCAATTTTCTCGAAAAATCCAAAACCCGTGAGTTCATATTTACCCTTTGTTTTGCTTGATTTTGTTGTGTGAATGATTTGAACTTCATCTTGTGGATACCTGTTCCATGTTTCTGTGTTGATTAAAATAATTGATTTTTTTTATTTTTTTTTCTTGAATTTTCTTGGCTGCCAAACACATTTGCATTTGGGGTAATTTGTCATTTTGGAAGTTGGGGGTAGTTGGATTGGTGGGAAGTCTGATGTGGCAAGAATAGCAGCTGCCATTCTCAAACCCAAATTTGGCAGCTTGGGCTGCCAAAGCCAAATTTGGCATATGAGCAATGGCAGCTGCATCTGTTTTGGGTGCAAAGTGCCAAATTTGGCTTTGGCAGGTCATTTGGCAGCTCCATTGGAGATGCTCTTAGGCAATGGCCTAGCCACTGTAAGGCCTTCAATATATACCACAGGAGCTTTTCAAAAGCCTCCTATGGTTTGAGAAAAAAACAACCAAAAAAAAAAAAAATCCCCTATTGGTTGCTTATATTGTTTTTAGTTTGTCCATCGAGTTTCCAAAGTCTACCCCTCTTTCTATTCTAAGATTTTTTTTTTCTTATAAATCTTCACCCTTGGATCAATATATATATATATATATATATATTAACTTTAAATCTAACTCAACTCTTTATGATTCACCTCTTTATATAATTATATAGTTTTGGTTTATTACTTCCTTTCTATAGTCTTGAGAGAGAGTGAGACACACAGAAAAGTGTTCTAATCAACTATACCTTACTTTAACTAAAATCAACTAAGAAATCCAAACCATTGGATTTTTTTTCACTTAATGCATGATTCATTGTAAAAAGAAATTTAAGGGCTTGAATTTCTTAGCTGATTTTAGTTAAAGAAAGATATGGATGAGGTTCCCCTTACATCTTGTTTTATATCTATACTTACACCTTGTTTTCTAAACACCTATGCAAGTCGAATATTTTGAGAAATTGGTTGTTGGATAAGATATATTTCTCATGTATGTCATTTATGCTAAAAATCATAATGATCCAACGGCTATATTTTAAGAAATCTCACTATTAAAAACTGTGATGTTTCTAATTATAATAATTTTTCAAAAATCATGGTTTTTCTTAGTGACATTTCTGATAAACTGACCATTGGATCATTATGATTAATTCTGGCGTTATAAATATAGTATCGAATCCAACAGTCAATTTTTCAAAACATGTATCCCACAATTATCTACATAAACTCATTTAAGTATATATATGCTGAATGGATCATTTTAGATATATGTATATATATTTGGTGAAATGAGGCTTGAAAGGCCTAACTTGAAGTTATCGTCTTAGGCTCCTAAATATACTGAGTTGGCCCTATATCCTCCCGATGGAATGATATCATAAAACCATAGATCTTGACAATCTCAATGTGATCAACGGATGCTGGGGTTGGAAATTTTCATGGATTGGTTCGTTTGTGATGAGCTTGCAAATATTTGTGCAATGGTCGTGGAATCATGAGAGAGAGAGAGAGAGAGGCCGGATTGAAAATGGATAAGAGAGGCAGAAATCAAGAGAGGGTTTATTACAACCCTATTAATTATGTGTTTAATTGATAGCCTCTGAAAACTCTGTATTCCAATTAACAGATGATTTTTGACTTTTGATTCTCTTTCAATTGTGCATTTGAACTTTCTATTCTGTCAAGACACAAACATCTAAGATCTAATCCACCGACGCCAACACGTGAAGTCATAACCACTGTGTCTTTTGACAATATAGTATTATTTTTCAAAAACTTCTTATAAATGGTTTGAAAAAATAGCGTGTTGTCCCAAATATATAATCCTAGAGGGGGTGAATAGGGTTTATGGCAAACTTTAATCAATTATTACCAAATAAAATTATGATTCAATTAATTACAACAGAAGCAAATATATGTAAACAATTAATTGAAATGAGAGAGAGAGAAATCAAACACAACGATTTAACGTGATTCGGACTCTGCCTACATCTACACCTTAAGCACTTAGCCCAAGGATTCCACAATCCACTAAAGATTACTTCTTCAATGTAGAGAAACCTTTACACAGCATTCTTTCACGGGTGGAAGACTCTCACCAAAGCTCAAAAAGAACTTTCACTAGTGCTAAAAAAAAAACACACCACAGTGCTCACAAAGAACACTCACAAGTGCCTACAAAGAATACTCAAACAAGTGCTTACAAAGAACATTTAATACAATCTCACAAGATGAACAAGAGTTAGTTGTGTACAATAAATTCTTTAACAAGTTGATTTAACATGAGTATAAGCTCAACTAGTAGCCTCTCAAATGATTAACAAGAATAGCTCAATGATTTGTGAGAGAAAGCTTTAAATGATTAATGCCAACAATGAATGCTCTCAACAACATTGGATTGATAGTAATAAATGAGAAGCATACCTCTATTTATATTTAGGTCTGAAATGACCGTTTGAAAAACCCTTGAATCTCATTGGAGGAGAGGAGGAGAGCAGGTTACAATAAATGCTTTATTTGCCAAAATAAAAAATAGCCGTTTTGAATTTGCAGAAGCATTAGTCAACTAGGCAAAGGTGTTAGTCGACTAGCAACTTAAAATTTCAAAGCTATTAAGTTTTTTGGGCTCGGTTAGTCAACTGGCAACACTAGTTAGTCGACTAGCTTAGTTAAAAACAGTTGAGAAAATTTTTCGGACACGGTTAGTCGACTAGGCACATGGATTAGTCGACTAGCAAAACTGCTCTTTGTTTCTTTGGCTACTGTATCTCTCTTAGTCGACTGGGATGAAGAGTTAGTCGACTAGGAGACCAGTTAGTTGACTACTCTATATGTTTAATCGACTAGACTAAGAATTTCCAAATACTTAGCTATTGGACCATGTTTAGTCGACTAGAACAATTTGGTTAGTCGACTAGGCATGTTCTTGAGCTAATTACTTGATATTCTTAAGTCCAAATCAACATGTAACATCTAAAGTAGTTAACTAAGCATTCCAAAGCATTTTAGACTAAGTTACAAGGCTTTTTACAAGTTTTCCAAGTGAGTGAATGCTAATGTAATGTGAGAAATTTTTTTGTCTTAAGCTATGCAAGTTTAACCAATTGAGTTGCCTTACATAAGGTTAATTCCTAATCATCTTGTCTTCAAAGGTCTTCAAAGAATGGCTTCAAGATGTTCTCCATAAGTTTCATGATTCAATGACTTTGAATGATTGCACAATTGAGAAGCCTTGAGATATGTTAATGAGCTCCAACAAGATATGCCTTTGATTCTATGGAGACAAACACTTAACTATTTGTTAGTAACTAAAGTAATGTTTGTTGATCATCAAATATGGTTAATGAAATTGACCTTTGGGCTAACATAGTGCATTTTAATTTTTGATTATAAGGTGTATTTCTTTTTCGCAACTTAGAAATCAATAAGTGGATTGGGACTCATTATTTGATGGTCTTATTTAATAAATAATATTTTTAAAATTTTTAATACTATTTTAATTTACTATGGATGATAACATTGTACATCATATATATATATATAGTCATGTTCCTATAAGGACTTGGCCTTTAGGCCAATGTAAAATGAGTATTTTGAAAAACTGTCCGTTTAATTTAATATTCTTCCTATGTATGACAGGCATGCCAAAAATTATAGTAATCGGACCATTGGTTTCTTAAATACAAACTGTGAAAAATTCAATACCTATATAATACTTAACAGTCTGTATTTCAGAAACCGGTAGTCTGATCACTGTGATTTTTGGAATGTCTATCATGCATACGAAGAAGGAAGTCCTATTTTACATTGGCCAAAAGGCCAAGTCCTTATATAAGGAAGTCCTCACTGGAACGAGTACATATAACATAATAAATCTTAGTCCTTGTCCAAAATCATGTATAAAGATGATCGAGCTTCATTTAATAAATTTAAGTCATTGGATGCAAACATATTTTTCGAAAAGCACCTTGACTTTTCTTTACATATAAAATTATCATACATTTATACATCCTAACTCACCTAATCCTTGCCCTTATCCGAAATGATTTTGAAAAATCAGTTTGATTAGTGAACTTAAACCATTGGATGCTAGCATTGTTATTATTATAACACTAAAACTCTTCTTTACACATAAGATTGATTATCATATATCTTTACATGCCAAATCCTAGTCAAAATTTAACCCAAAATGACCCTAAAATCAACTTTATTTAATAAATTTAAGTCATCAGAAGCTAACATTCTTTTTCAAAAAACATTTTTAAAAGTATGCTACCCATACAATTCAACAAATTTTGGCTCAAAATTACATGGTAATTAAGAATCATTAAATTGAGATATTTTTTAACGTATGTAATAGAATATGTTTAAATTGAATCTACTTTCAAGAACAATACATTGAAATGTCTATTTCTATCTATTTATGGTTGGATGCTGTCACAATTGTTTAACATTCTGTATTTTGAAAACCGACCATTGGATCACTATGATTTTTGGCAAACATGACATCCATAAAAAAATTATTTAATCCAACGGTCAGTTTTTCAAAATGACTATCTTAATAAAAATGGGTTTACAATAAAATAGGGAAGCACATCTTTATAAATTTAGAACTATATATTTTGAAAAACCGGCGATTGAATTGAATATTCTTATGAATGACATGTATGCCAAAAATCACAGTGATCTGACAGTTAATTTCTAAAATACAGACTATGAAAAATTATAACAGTATTTAACGGTCATAGTTTTTCACAATCTGTATTTTAGAAACCGATCACTGTAATTTTTGGCATGCAAGACATACATTGAAATAATATCTAATTCAACATATGGTTTTCCAATTTTCTCATCTTAGATTGGCTAAAAAGCCAAGTCTCACATAAGAAAATTCTCATAAAAAAATTACTCATATATATATATTTAACATTTGCTTCGTGTTGACTTGATAATATCAACTTCAACTTACCTAAATCTCATATTTGACCAACATTCTCTACGCAGGCTAAAATTATTATGATTTGTTAAGTTATTTTCAAACCGGCCATAACAGGACACAACCGGACGGATAATCCGATTTAACTTGACCCACTATCAATCAATGTCAGATAAAAAGCACGTGTGTACGCCCGGTTAAGGCGTACCGAAGGAAACGGTCCAAGTTTAAGACAGCAAAATGACTTCCTTATCCCTGAGTGTATACATATAGATATATCTCACCCTCCAATAAGATCCCACTTTCCGACCTTTTCTCAGGGGAAAAAGGCCAAAAACATTTTTCTCTCTTTCGACAGCAGCCAACCAGATTTAAAACACAAGCTGCTTCTCTCACTGCCCGTCGTTTTATCCCATCCGTCCCTGTCTCAAGCACTCACCCTCTTCGCTCACTCCTTTTCACGCAAAACGCACGCTTCTTTCCCCCCACCCTCTCTCGCTCTCTCCTCTTCCATGGCCTCTGTAGCTGCTTCTGCCCCACTCTCTTTCTCTCTCTAGAACCCGTTATGTTCGGGTCGCTTGAGGGTGATGCGTTCGTGTAGTGTGTTCTGAGAGGAGTAAAAACAGGAACTGATAATTCGGAGTTACATTTTCACTATGAACTGGTCAGCTTTTTTTATTCAATATTTAGGGTTTTAAGAGGTCTGAATTGTTTAATTTATTTCCTTTTCCAGCTTTAGATTACTCCTGAGTGCTGGGTTTTGATGTTGCATGTCTGTTTCTATGACCTGGGTTATACCCATTTGAAGGTTTCATGGCCGTCGCGACCCGGTTCTCTCATATGGGTATGAGTTATTTTGGGGGTTTTTGAATCGTGGTTTGTCAGTTCTGAAATGGGTTGCATTCAGTGAATCTGGGTCATGCCCTTTTAACGGTTTTACAGTCTTCTGGACCCGATTTTCTCATCCGGGTTTGAGTGATTTTGAGTTTTTGTATCAAGGCTTTTTAGTTATTAAAAGGGTCTCGATCTTTTTGTGGGTTTTGTAGAATTTAGATTGTGTATTCGTTTTGTGTTGCGTTGGTGGGTTTTTATTTTGAGTGTTGTTTGATGTGAGGTATGTGTGATAAAGCAGAATAAAAGGGAGGTGTATGATGGAATGAGATGACTCTGAGATATGAGAAATTAAATTGAGGGTTTTGAGAAGATGGGATTAGGTCCTGATGCTATACATGTGAGTACTTGGAATTTGGGGAAATGGAAGGGAACGAAGAAGAAAGATGGTGAAGCTGAGGAGACTGGGTGTTGGGTTAAGTTCAGGTTTATGGGAAGCTGCATGTCTTCAAGGTCCAAAGTAGATAACTCTACAAGTGGCACTAGCACACAATATGGTATACTTTTAATTTTCTTTTTAATATTGTTCCATTTACTACAATTGCTAAAATCATTGGCAATTGTTATTGGGTTTAATTTGTGTCAGCGTTTATTTGTTAGCCCTACGTTATTGTTATTTTCCATATGTGCATGTTTTGTGCTGCATGGATTTTTAAGTGTATATTGCATTTAATTGGATTCTTTCTCCTGCCAAGCATATTTTGTTATGACTATATGCCATTTGTTCTTGTTTGATAGATATGATTTTGTTGTCAGATTTAATTCAATTCTTTGGTTGTACAGGCACATCATGTTTTGATAATTTGCCATTTGTGCATGTTTGATGAATTTTGATTTCATTGAGTGCATAATTATTTTTGCTTATTGACACCATTACTTTATAGTTATTGGTTTTGTCGTTTACTTCTTACTCAAAAGGTGCAATCATTTAGGGAGTGAGAACTGAGAAGAGTGGGAAAAAGGAGGAGTTCAAAAGCTATTTCGTTGGTTGTTTGTGGATAGTTAGGTATTATAGTCAAAAGCTATTTTGTTGGTTGTTTGTGGATAGTTAGGTATTATAACTTTTCTGTCCGATACGAATGATATGAAGGGATGATAAGATACAAGACAACCAGCTGATACTTTAGCTGACTCGACCGTTACTCAGCCAATACCCGAGACATTTCAACAGAGCCAATGTGAATGGATTGAACTTTGTACAACATAAGTTTCTATATGTATTGCTTGATATGTGGTGGTATTGGATTCCTAATTAACCCATTTTTTATGAATCTCATTTTTTGTAAACGGCAATACCGAAAACCATAGTTTGGAAGGGAGAAGAATTTTAAATTACAAGATGGATTACCACTATTGTCTTGTTATGCTCAGTTTTATTTATTGCATATGAAGTATGGATATAGATATCGAATACAGTTATGATATGAATCAAATGATACGAATACGCTGATATGAAAATTCTTGAAAAAGTAGGACAAATATGGTAGAGATACGTTGATAAATAAATATATTTATATATATTAAATTGGTTTTTGGTGTAAAACATTAATGGCATACATTAAAAAGTTAAAAACATGTCTAAAACCAATTAAGATGCAACAATAAATAGCTATAAATACACATTCATAGTTCGCAAAATGACATAGAAACAGAAAGAGAAATTGAGATTTAGGAAGAGAGGAAGAGCCTAAAACTTCTCATTTTAGATACGTATGAAATGTATCCATTACATACCCCTACATATTTGACATGTACCGTATTCGTTATGAATGCAATACATAATACATAGGGGGGGGTTAAAGTATCCTTGCTTCACAGGTATCCCACCAAGATCTATATCAGCTTCAAATTAGATACTGGAAGTTGGTGGCAGCTTCTTGAGATGTAGATACAAGGACATAACTATAGATACGGGCTTGTTTTGGGAATGTGCTTAATCAAACCCTTGTAGTTTTGTGTTTCTGTGTGTCAATAGTCAAGTTGAAAATGTTGTCTTTAGTATAAACTATAAATCATGTTTCCTTAAGCATTAATGATTGATAAAGTATTAACTTTTTAATGAATTTTGTAACAAAGTCATATACACATTCTAAAAGCATATAAAGGTAGACAATTTTTTGCAGAGATGTGTGTAGTACCGAAAGCTTCTTGTGTGATAACTATTTATAAGGAGGGTCCTACACACCACAGGTTCCTTATGTACTTTTTTTTTCCTTAAAAGATTTTTTCTTTATCTTTTTGTTCATATTTTGTTCTTTGAACTTATTCATCAAATCCATGATTTGTCGTGAGAAATGAACAACAATTGTGCATATATATTTTTATTTCTATTTGTAGTTTTCTTTGCTTTTCCTTGTAGGAGTCCTCTTCTTTCGTTGTTTGTAATGGTATTCTTCACTTTGCCCATTAAAAAAATCCAAACAAATTTATATAGTAAGTTTTATTCAAGAAAACCAAGTAAGAATTCCTAAACTAACCAGAATAACATTCAAGTCGCACTATTGTACATTAAACTATGCAAATTCGACACATCAAACAAATTTAATCATTTACAGGAAACCAATTTTATAAAGATTTCATCATATTTGTGTGTGCACATCAAACACATCAAATACAGTTTGCTACCAAAATAAAAAATAAAAAATAAAAAAAAGGACTGGAATTTGCTAGGTTTTGCCCATGCTAACAGGGGGCTACACTTGTGAAGACAGATTTTCAAATCCCATTAAACTCAGACCTTAAATATTTCACTAAATGATATGCAATATGCCAAGAAATAACCCCTCACAGCACAGACTTCAACAGCCAAATTAATTTTCCCATATCCTTTTCCACCAAAGAAGATTAAAAAGAAAAAAAAGGAGCAAAGATAAGCATCTGTAAATAGTAATCTTATTTTACAACATCACCGGGAACTTTTACAGAAAGGGGAGAAAAAATTGCCCTGAATTTGAATGCCGGCCATCTTATAAAAGATTTTGACCATGACCAATTAAAACTTAAAAAAGCCACATGGATTCTCAGTACATCATGGCAACAAAGTTCTTCAGCTGTTCAATAACTTATGATTATTGAGCAACAGCTAACCAGGAAGGCCTTGTTTTTATCTAAGAAAATAATGAGACCATACTCTGTATATGTTCCACAAACAACAGTTGCCTTATTAGTTCAAATTTCCAAAAAGAACAGTAATTTGTTGTTCAAACCCTAAGTTCATACCAATCAAAGTTCATC
>JAESVK010069545.1:0-13075 GCA_017140935.1 Hamamelis virginiana
CACAAGTTTACATGATAAAAATAGCCATATCATAAATGAATAAAGTTTCATACAGGATAATATAATGAAATATAAACCCTAAACACAACTTAACAATTGGTATTAGGGCACATATCTAACAAGAGTTTCATCTATTTTTGCAATATTCACAAATTTTTACTTGCCAAATTAAGAGTATATAACACTTCTATAACTATATCCAAATAATATTTCAATCATATGGCGCCTCTAACGCCTCCCATATCATCTGCAACCAACAATCACTAGGAGAAGTACACTTCTAAGTTATATTTCTAATGATTAGTAGTCATATTTACATTCTTTTATGCTTTATTTATTGCATTTAAGTTATTTTTTACCTGTTTTTGCTTGAGAACTGGTACGTTTTACGTTTTTGGTGTTTTTCTTAGTTGTGCAGGTATTCTCGTGTTTTATCCATGCTTTTGAAGCCTTTTAGAGCAATCTTGGAAGCCGTGTTGTGTTAATAAAGCCTCATGGTTATAAAAGGAAGTTGGCTTAGTGATTTTGCAAAGCATTTCCTGAAGAAGCCCCAAAATTGCAAACAGTCGACTGTTTAGTCGACTAACACATACAGTAGCTGTGTTTCGGAAGATTTTGCTGAGATAGTCAACAGTCGACTTCTTGATCCAGACAGTCGATTGTTTCACCGCGTTCTGCTGCTCTCTTTCTTGTAATTTTGCGGTTTTATCAAGGGCATTTTAGTCTTGTAATGGTTAACCTATTTAAACGAATTTTGCAACCCTAGATGGGTTCCTCTCTCGTAACTTTAGTTTTCTCTTAGCTTAGTTTAGTTTTTTCTAGGCTTTTATGCTTCTTCTACCTTGTTTAGCTTAGATTTACCATGTATCACCTTCATTTTCAATTGTAATTCTTAGTTTAGTTACTTTGACTTGTTATTTAGCTTTCAAACTTTGTTTCTTTGTCTTTCAAGTAATCAATAGTACTTATTTCCATCTCTTTTGTATTTATGTTGGTTGTTCTTGCATTTATTGTTCATAACCTAGCTTTAATGGAGTTCTAAACCTCCAAGATAGGATTCGAAAGGTGGAAACTCATCACCAACCAAGGTAACAACACTCTCTCATCTCTTTGTGCTTAAATGGAGGTTGTATGATGGTAAATACTCACTACCCCTTATTGACACTTAGTTTGGCATCTTCTTGACAATATGTGAACAAGTGATTCTTGGTACACATTGTGTTTGAACCTTTATGCACTCTAAGTGTTTGATAAATTGCCTAAGTGAGCATTTACTATCATTCTCCTATCCTTCTTTGTTTTAAATGCTTTTAAAGTCAAATCTTCCATCAAAGATCATTCTTCAATGGATCCAAGATGAGAATTCTAATGAGAGATGCTTGTTACTGGTTGTGGATGAGTGGAAACCCTAGAATCCTATCACTTGCTTTCCTTGTCTTAATTACCAAAACAAATCAATCACCAAATCTAACACACTTAAAACATACATGCAAGACCACATGTTACATTCCAGCTGGATCTTTAGGCACATCAGGCTCAAAAGCATGCAATATTAATATTCTTTTCATAATTTCAAAGCCCCCAAATGACCAATGAATTATTAACTTTTCAACTGGAATTTATAAATCAAAGTCAAACTTGCAATATTAATATTATGCCATGAATGATGTGTAAATGTAAGAACTTAGAAAACAAATGCTAAAATCTGCCCTAATAGTTATGAAGCTAATTATGTCCTATTCACTTCTTGAGGATTATACCATTTAAATCTATAAATGAAAAATTCGTTTAATACAAATGCTAATCTTATATCTTTAGGTTCAAATATTTAAAAGTATAATAAGATGAATAAATTGAAATAAAAATGAGTTATCTAGGAATTGTTTATTGAGACATGGTTAACGATTACACTTGCCTTATGATTTGTTTCCCATGATACTTTTTTAAAAACAAAGAAAACTAAACTTTTTAAGTGTTGCCTAGCTCCATCTTCCTATAAATTCATAATATATACATGTATTTATATCACTAAACTTGGCAAAAAAAGGAGAGTCCAGCTTTCTGCCCTCTTTCTCGATCCTTTTTCTATTTTTACTACTATTATCTCTAACACTATCAATGTTAATCTAAGAGTAAATCCCAATGGTGGATGATTGGGGGTTTCAGGTGCGAAATAAGATAGGGAAGAGGGATACAGGGATGGAAAACTGAACGGGTGTTAGTGCCAAAACCCAAAATCTTAAGCGCCAAAACCCAAACGACTGCGTTTAGGGTGTTTTTATGTTTTAAATAATTATTTGGGTTTCTATTATAACACTTTACCCAACTTTGCCATAAGATGACCTCTATATGGCCAAGTGTAAATCATAATTTGAAAATATGACCATTGGATTAGATGAACGTACTACTTATGAATTTATGTTCACCAAAAATCACAGTGATTTAACGGCCAATTTCTAAAAAAAACAATAAATAAATAAACTGGTGACATTTTATAGAACAATAAAGTCACAATTTTTCACTATGATTTTTCAAAAATTGAACGTTGGATCACTGTGATTTTTGGTGATCATGAAATTCATAGGCAGTTAATCTAATCGAACGATCAGTTTTTCAAAATATGATCTGCATTCGGCCCTATAATGGTCACCTTATGCAAAGTTGTGTAAGGTGTACCTTATAATAAAAGCCCTGTTTAAATAATTAATGGTTTTATAAAAATAATTATTTATAAATGGAGTTTGTTATAAGGTGAAATTGTGTGTGTGTGTGTGTGAGAGAGAGAGAGAGAGAGAGAGGATCCAATTGTAGAACATAGTTTGAAAAACTGGCCGTTTGAATAACAAAAGTCACAAATTTTCAAATTTTCAAAAATAAAAAATATTATTTTAAATACCTTATAAGAGATTTTCCACTAATATGTTTTTACATTAATTATGAGGATTGGATATATAATTACATTTTAAAAAATAATGATAATTTTGAGGATCTAATTATAAGTTATGAATGTCATGTCTGCATAAATCCACAGTACACCCAACGATATATTTTTGAAAAATTCAACTGTGAAAAAATGGTGATAGTTTTTCATTATGACATTTTTCAAAAATCGATTATTGGTTCACCATAATTTTTAGCAGACATAACATCTATAAGGGGGAATCTAATCTAACAGTCGGTTTTTCAAAATATGCTATGGAGTTGCCTAAACAAAAACTGCCTAACGCAACTTTGCATCATATACAACTTTTATTAGCATCTCTGTTCATAATATATATTATCATCTTTTTCAGTCAATTTTTATTTTTAGAAACTATTTATTGGATCATTGTGATTATTCAGAAAGCATGAAAATCGTTAATTGATCATTAATTTGAGTATATTTAGTGAGAATAGAAAACTTAAAGTTGCAAAGAGGTTATAATTATAAGCCGCCCGTAATAAAGTTGCATAGTAATCTCTATAGAGTCAATTACAGAATAAAATTTGAAAAATTGTCCGTTGGATTAGATAAAATACTTATGAATTTTATGTTCACCAAAAATTATAAGTGATCCAACGGTCAATTTTTAAAAAAATGCTATAATGAGAAGTTGTGAATTTTTTTTTTTCTTTTAAATTTTTTTTGGTTTTTTTTTTTTTTTTTTTTTTTTTTCAAATACCAACCGTTGGGTCATTATGATTTTTGGCAAACACGAAACTAATGAGTACTTCATCTCATCCAACGGTTGGTTTTTCAAAATCTTTCATGCATAGACGTCATGTTACGCAATTTTGCGTAAGGTATTACTAACGCTACTCTCCATTATGCACCGGTAAAAGACTATTATTGCCCACAACCAATCATTTGGTGCCGGGAAAGGGTTATTGTTGTCGACGGCCAATTCCTTATCGCTGGTAAAAGGTTATTATTGCTGACGGCCATTTCTTTGTCGTCGGGAATGAGTTACCATTATTGATAGTGTTATGTTAGCCGTCGATAAAGCACTTACATTGCTGATGGTGTCGTGTTTGTCGCCGGGAACGAGTTACCATTACCGGTGGAGTTATGTTAGCCGTCAATAAAGCACTTACATTGCCGATGGTGTTGTGTTAGACGACGGTAAAGTACTTTATTTTGCCAGTGGTGTAATGTTCACCGCCGATAAAGAACCTCATTTTGCCGGCAGGCTGTTTTTAGTCGTCGAAAAAGATATATAATTAGTGGCGACACATATTAATCCGCGGGAAAGGTTCCTAAATGCCGACGGAGATTTTTTGGGGCGCAGATAAAAGCTAATAATTATTTATGGCTATCTTTGTAGCCGCCGGAAACAATTCCAAGGTGTGGGCGGGAAGACTTCCCTCCAAATTTTTTTAGCGAAAATGACCAATACCGACAGCAATTAAAGGCAGCCGTCGGCAAATATATGGATTTACCAGCGTCATAGAAAGAGCTGTTGGTAATACATGCCTTCACTGACGGCATAGAAAGGACTGTTGTTAATACATAGTATTACCGACGGTATTTTGGCAACCACCGGAAAATTCCGTCGGTAAAGGCCAGTTTTGTTGTAGTGTGAAGAAACCAGTTTACAGTCTTTAGTAAGGACCTTTGTCGAATAAGTATGGAACATAATTAGTTCATATTTGCAAAATGAATAAAATTTTCGGAAATGTTGTAGTAAATTTAATTCAATGGGCATTTAGAAATTTTTTTGTTTTTATAATTCTGAAAATATAAATCATAGTTGAGGTAAAATCAGGGTTTAAAATATCGCCCGATACTTATCGGAATCCCATAGTACCTATAAACCAGCTGACCCGGATCGGGATGCCGTTTTCACTTTTGAATCATCGTGGATTGTGGATGATCTTTATCCGTCTCGATTTATCCTTCTCTATTATCCACATTTATCCTTCTTTATTATCCACTCAAGATTGAGTTTTGAAAAAGGATAAGTGTTTGCAAAAAACTGGGAGTCGCCACCTTATTTTTAAGGAATAAGGAAACCATAAAAAAAAGGTTTTCTTTCAATAAAACAAATGACCCCATTTTTGGAAAAAGTATGGTCTTCGAATCAAAGTTGGATTCGGGGGCTAGGTTATGAAGTGGGAAAGTTCCAAAGAACTCCTTGTAGGCACCCACCTCACCCTCATTAAAGTTCTCCTAATTAATTTTGAGCTTCATCAAAGTCTAATAAAAACAACCCTATCATATCTAATCAAACTAGAAAGTAGTGTAGATAATACTATAATAATAAAAAAGAATCAAAAATCTTAAAGACCTTATAAGACATAGATTCATCCTAAGATTGGACTTGCGCCTATTAACTGCCTACGTACCTTACCAGTTTCCTGATAAGAATCAAAGTCCACGTAGTTCGATCACCTAGGACTCTCCTATTGTAATGAACTACATAGCTGAAAGGATTTTATCTTATCTAGGACTCTAACTTCGAGATATTAAATTTGATCAAAACTCTTTTTCATAAGGGATGAAATTTCATTCCAATTTGAATACTTTCAAATGGCTTTTTTAGAATCCTTCTTGTTGGCCCAAAATATACTCTAGAGGGGGGGTGAATAGAGTATAGGCAAATAAAAATACTTTCAAAAATGGGATATAAGATTTTTGCAAACTTGAAATTGGATGAGTAGAATGCAAGATTGAATATCAACTCATTACAACAAGAAATAAATCTATAACTTAAAATAAAGGGATTGAGTTAGAGAATCAAACACAAAGATTTAACGTGGTTCGGTCTCCGCCTACATCCACGCCTCAAGAACTCCGTTAAGAAGTTTAATCCACTAAGCAACTCCTTCAAGGTGGAGAAACCTTTACAACTTGCCTTCTTTCAAGGTGGAAGACAACTCACCCACAAGAGTTCTCAAAAAACCCTTACAACACTCACAATATAAGAGATTGAATATTGAATGATATAATGAATGCTTCTCAAAGCTGATTTGTAATCAATACAGGAGCACAATAACTTCTCAATAGATCAAATGGATGAAGCACAAGAGTTTTTAATCAATGAGAAGAATGAATAATGAATGTTTGAGATTAATGGATGTAAGACAAAAGATTTTATCACAAGGTAAACAATAAATGATCACCAACCTTCAATATATAGCCATCAAAACCCAAATGACCGTTTGAAACCCTAGAAGTCGGATTAGGAAGGTTGGGAAACATTTAATGCTTGAATGACTAATTTAAGAAAGAGCCGTTTTGAAGTTGCAGAACCCTTAGTCGACTAATACAAGCTTGTTAGTCGACTAACAAGGCATTTTCAAAGGCATTTTCATTCCCGGGCTTGGTTAGTCGACTATGACAAGCTTGTTAATCGACTAGCTAAACAAAGATCATAAAGATCAAAATCTGGGTTTGTTAGTCGACTAGGACAAGAGGTGTTAGTCGACTACCAACTTAAATACTTTTGGGAAATTTTGATCCGGGATTGGTTAGTCTACTAGCCAAGGGCGATTAGTCGACTAGAAAAATTGCAACCAAAACATAGCTACTGACCTTCCATTAGTCGACTAGCAAGAGAGGATTAGTCGACTAAAAAATTATTAGTCGACTAGTCAAGGGTGATTAGTCGACTAACTTAGAATTTAATAAACATTGCTTCTGTACTCCAATTAGTCGACTAGGACTAGATGGGTTAGTCGATTAGTGAAGTTGTAAAGGCAATAATTTGAAATTTCTAAGTCAAAATCAGCACTAAACACTTTGACAAGTTAACTAAGTATTTAAAATCATTTAAGGTCAATTTTGAAAGCATATTAGGCATGAATGCTAATACACAATGAGATGTGAAAAAGTTTTCTCTTGAGCTTTACACAAATGATCATGAGAGAAGTCTTACAAAGAGTTCCTAAAAGTATTTGTAGATCAACTTGACTTCAATTGGCCTTAATGAGCTTGAGAAAGTCTTCAAGTTGGTCTTCAAGAACATCTTTGAATTGCTTTGACACTTGAAGATTATCACCATGAGCTTTGATTTGAATAAAGAGCACTTGGAATGCTTGATGAATGTTGATGATGACTCCAAAGACAATCTATGGATACATAACACTCAACCATTTGTTAGAAGGAATATATAGTTTAGTTATCATCAAAATAAGGTCAAGGACCTTAGGGCTAACAATCTCCCCCTTTTTGATAATGACAAACCATAGCTTTGAATAATAATAGAGAGCAAAGCTCCCCCTCATTTTAGCACAACAAGCATGGTTGAATCAACATTCTCAACAATATATGAAGAATCAATAAACAAGCTCAATCATCAACTATTCAAGATATTCAAAGTATTCAAATATTTATCCCCCTTTGTCATCTAAAAAAGGCAATAAGAAGAGAAATAGAAGAATACTACAATATAAACAAACCTAAACACAAACTATTCTAAAAAACCAAAACAATAGACTTTCACTCTATATATATAAAAAATAATATATGCTAACCAATTGCAACCTATATGCAACTAACCTTTATTCCTAACCTTTGAATACCCAACCTAGGTATCCATCCCTAGCATAGTATGGACATAGAAAAAGAATGAAAGAGAAGAAGAAGAAGAAGATGATGATGAAGTACGCAAACTCTTATGCAACTTATCAAAACAAAGCACAATGATTAATTGTACTAACCTTTTTTGCCTTCTTCTTCTTTGCTTCTAGCTTCTTCTTCAACCTCTATGGGCTTCAAGAATGGGGCTAAGATTTCTAGAAGGCTAGTGTAGTACCTCAAGCTTCTATTCTTCAAGTTTGGCTCTCTAAATACCTTATGTCTGTTTAAAACTGATTTCAAGGCCTTGTATTTATAGAGGAGATTCAAATTGATCAATAGCTCACATTAAATCTCTTAGGAATGATCCAAGGGTCCTACACCAGTTTTCCAAGGTCTCCAAATTCGTTCTAGAGTCCCCAAGGCCGAGCTAGACACTTGGCAAAGTCCCAGGAATCCAAAACACTGAAAAATAGCAGCTTTAGGCAAAATGCTCGAGTGACCATCCACCCTGGGACGGTTGGTCGTCCATCATGGACATTTGGCCATCCCTAGGTGGATGGTCATCGAGCCTCCACCCCTAATTTTCCCTGTTTTGGGCCTATCTCAACCCGTTTCGACTCGGTTTCAGCTTTTTTCGGCTTTTCGGGCCCGTTTTAAGTCCAAATTTGACAATTCAGGCGCCAAAACGATCGTGATTCGATTCTCCATGTTTTAAAAAGTTTTTGAAGTGAAAACTCATTGATTAAAGTCAAAATTTTGGAAAAAAATCAATTGATTAGTTATTAGGGTCTGCCGGGCCCAAATTAGGGTTTTGAAATCTGCCAACTAATCGCTCTCGAAATTGTTTATACTTCTCGAAATAAGTTTTGAAAACATTTTAAGAAAGTGTTTTGAAGCCTTTGAAGGCTTTGGTTTGATAAAAAGATCAAATCCCGGTCGTTCCCGGTTGAAACCCTAATCTGAGCTTAAAAGGACCCCTTGGGCCTTAAGAGCCAATCATGAGCCAGGAGGCTCTATAGATCTTGCAACTTATCGACTTAGCTACTAAACATACCCTAAATATCCATGCCAAAGCCTCGAGACCACCCGGGACAAGATCGATAGTCATTCAGAGCTTTTGTGTTTCAAAGGACAATACTGCACTTCAAGTCACAAAAGGCTTTATTTTCTATCAAGCATGGCTCAGAATTCCATGAAATTTAACAGGGATATTCCTAGACTCTCTAAAAGCTAAATTCCAGAAGAATCGACTCAATTTGACCTAAAAACCTACATGCGATAATGACCTTTATCTAACTGCTTACAAGGGTAAAACTGGTAACTTAGGGTTTTAACACCCTATTTTACCTCAAATCACAGGCAACCATTTATGACCCTTCCCATGGTAAACAATGGATGTCTACAATACCTATACGCGATACTCCTCTATACGGTATGTGTAACGTAATTCCCATCGTATCGGCCCGATACGATACGTATCAGGGTGTATTGGACCTTTACTCCTTTACGACACACCACGCAGAGAGGCCCCAAAGTCCCCAAAGTCAGATTTCTCACAGATTTGTCAGAGATTCTTCACAATCCATCAATCCAGGGAAAAATAATCAGCCATTTTTCAAAAAAAAGAAGCTAAAGAAGAGAGAAAGCAAAAAATTTGAAGAAGAAATCATAAGAGAAGAAGAGAGAAGGAAGCATACCTATTTTGCCTGCACCGCCGCTGCTAGAAGATCCCCACTGGTGACACCAGAAGATCCCCGCCAGAACTTTGCATCAGGTAAGCCTGCAAATGATTTGGTCCCTTCTTCGAAGATCTGATTATGTGAAGGATATCGGCTGCCCATGCTGAACTGGACTAACTAAACTGACTAAACCTTCGAGCGAAGTGTTGATGGGAATATGAACTTGGTTAAGTAGCCTAAGTACTGTCTGCCTATGTTTCTGAGAGGCCATCAAAAGTCCCCAGATAGTGATATTGGCTTGAGTACGCTTCAGCTGTTTTAATATCTCTTCATCTTCTTCTTGAACTTCAGTGCGTTGGGATCTCTCTAACTCTCCCAAAGGATTGTCGGATTCCAAGTTAGCGGGCTTAAAATGACGACCTCCTCTAGTGACATGGTTAACATCCTCCTCATCACTGGCCCAAATATCTGCTATCTCCTCGGGTGTGTTCTTCAAATCTTCTCACTCTATGATATCAATCTCATTTTCTAACCCATCATCTACAGAAGTCGAACTTGATCTGAAACATTGGGTGACCCATGGTTGCCTTGGATAAACAGTTCGGTAATGGATTTCCCCGTTCATATCGGTGGTCTTGGTCGTGAAGATTCTATTATCAAAATTCTTCTTAAGGATACTCTGGCTAACTTTCTCAGAAAGGATGAGGTTTGGATCTTCAGGCCTAACCTGAACCATAGGAACATCTTCTTTAAGTGAGTCAGGGATATAATACCAACCAGAAGGAAAAATGGGTTCTTCAAAGATGGGCTTCTCCATTTTAGGGTAAAGGACATAAAAGTCGAACTTTCCACTAGGTTCCCCCAACAGGCCTACTTCAGAATCTTCAGCCTCATATCTCTTTCGCAACTCTTGCTGGCTAGTCCCAGTCTTGGAGAAGGCTTTCTTGGCCCCAGCCTTAGGTCTAATGGGTTCAATCTTTGTCATCTTAGCTTTACAAGAATCTTCAAGGTAGAGAACTTAAAAACTGAACCTCCCATTTCTTTCTGTCAACAAATGCACACAAGGATCTCAAGCTTCAAACCTTTCTTTGAGAGCCCACTGACTAGTACCATTCTTAGACGATTGATCTACTTCATGAGGCTCGGGAAGCCTATTCGAACTAAAACCCAGGAATGTATCTTTCTTAAACTGTCTCCATGAACGATAAAGCCCCTTTGGGCCAGTGAAGGGTTGAGGGATTTCAATCAGACCTTGATCGATGAACCTTTGTACTATATTCCTCAATGTATCATAGGATTCCATGTCGTGGCTAGAAGTGGCATGGTATTGGCAGTAAAGCTTCTTGGATCTTGGCTTGTACGGGGTAATGAGCCCACGGGCCTGACTGATGAAACATCTCAATTATGGAGGTAGGGAATAAAGGGTGAGGGCGGATAGGCTCACAGTAGACATAAGGGTCGACATAAATGACATTGATATTTGCGGGTGGCGGGACTGCATGGGTAGGGAGTGGATTTTGGGTGACATTGGGTTGAGAAGGTGGGGAAATAGTCTTGTTGTCTATGAGGTCTTTGATTTCATGGCGAAAGCGGATACAACGATTAATATTGTGGCCTTTGGACTAATGGAAATAGCAATACTTATTCTCCTTGTAATTTTTGGGTAATGGGTTGGGCACAAGCCTGGGCTCTAAAGGTTGGAGCAAGCCTCGAGTTTTCAATTTCTCAAAGACTCGCTCCAATGGCATATGGAGTTCGGTAAATTTTCTGAATGGTTATTTCCCAAGGAAAAAGGTTGAGTGAATGGAGCAGGTAGAGATATGGTATTGACTTCGGTAGCCTTCCCATTGATGACTGGTCGGCGGCTTTTGTAGGGTTCATCGGCTCCGAGGGCTCCACTGCCTAGGGCGTCCTCTACTTGGGTACCAGCGGCAACCATGGCTCGAAAATTGGGAAGATATTGGGAAAATGGATGTTTATGATACACTGGGAGCAAATTCTTTACCAACATGCGGATTTGATCTTCTTCCTCGGGTCGGTTAGGCATTTTGGAAGCCTTAGCCCTCCAACGGGTGATGAAGGCAGAGAAAGTTTCCTTAGGTTCTTGCTTAGTAGTCTCCAAATCTCTTCTAGTGACATCAACTTCCGTGTTATACCTGTAGTGATTACTGAACTCGGTGCATACATCCTCTTAGGTCTTCATTCTAGACTCATCCAGCGACAGAAACCATTTCAGAGCAGATCCTGCTAGTGTCTCATGGAACATTTGGGCCAGCAGGTCATCATCGACCCCTCGAGTGTGCATGGCCCTCACATACATCTTCAAATGGGTCTTAGGGCAACCCATCCCATCAAACTTCTCCAACTCAAGCATCCTAAAATGAGCGGGCATACGGGCCTTAGGGAACAGAGATAACGACGACATGTCCACCAGATCATCAGATTTCCTAATACCTCTCAAGGCTTTTTCTAGGGCTTCCACCTTACTACTCAACAATATGGGCTCAGTGGAAAAGAAGGCGGGGACTTTGGGCTCCTTTTCCAGATCAATGGGCTGAACAAAGTCTGTACCAGACTTGGCAGGTTCATAGGTACTTTGGGCTTAAGGAAACACTCCTCCTCTTCAACATTATCGAACAAAGGGTTGACATGGGCTCGCATCTTATCTTCCTCTTCTTTCTTATGGATCAACTCTTGAACTACTTTTAACAGTGCATTAATCTTCTCATCAGTTGTCTTACTATTAGTTCCAACGACAGTAGGGGTATGATCTTCATGACTAGACATCTTTGGATCAACAGGTAAACTCTTCGAGCTAAATAACCGACCACTAGAATCACGACGCCAAGCTAGAATGCTGGGAAAGAAACGGGAAATGATTTGAATTAATTGAGAGCTTCCAGTGTGAAAAAGGATGAAAAAGGATAACAGACTACACACTCGCAAAAGCATGGGCTCAAAGCCCACACATCGATCTTACTTTCTCACATTCTACCCTATGAAGATGGGCCTAAAGCCCCGGCAAGAATCTCATCAAAAACTCCTAAACTCACATTTCAATCTCATCGTAGGCCTATACCTTCCATCCAAAAAGTATGGGCCTATAACCCACACTTCAAACTCTCCTAAGGTCTATATACAAACATCACTATTCGGATAGCATAACACTACCATGGGTCTAAGTCCAAGGATATGTAGGGTATTAAACCTTCATCAAGTACCTTAACTCTTTGGGGACTTTTCCTTTAAGAGTTTAGGGCATTTCATAAAGTCTAGTCCTACAATCCAAGGTCCTAGTGGTTCTACATGAAAGAATCCCATGGAAACTAGCGGAATAAAAATTTTTCTCCATGGAATGTGAACCAAGATCACATGATGATTGTATAAGCTATATAATTAATACATAAAACAATATAAATAACTTACATTGAAAGCCTTAAGAGTAGGATTAAAGAAGGTGCAACCCCTAACTTGAGAGCCTCCAAGAGTAATCCACACTAGAAGCAAGCTTCAAAAGATGAGAGAGAGAGAGAGAAGAGATGGCTAGGATTTTCAAAAACAATTTTGATCCTTTCTTGCTTGTTATGGCCGGCCACCCCATGTCCTCTATCTATATGTGAGTGCTAGCTCACCTAGATGATGATAACCATATTTTAAATTTGAATTAAATCAAATTCAAAATATAAATGCAAAGATAGATTTGTCATCTTATCTATAATTTGAAACCATTTCAAATCTAAATTTCAACTAACTTGAAATTCAATTAACTATTTGAAATCTTTAATTATCTTGTCATCACATGACAATTTCAAATTTCAAATTTCAAATTTCAAAATTCAAATTTCAAATTTCAAAATTTCAAAATTTCAAAATTTCAAATTTCAAAAAATTCAAA
>JAESVK010069548.1:0-12208 GCA_017140935.1 Hamamelis virginiana
TATTGGCACCAAATCGGTTTTCTAGAAAGATGTGTGTGTGAATTGCGGGCGTGCCAACTACAAACAATCAAGTGAGTGTAGGTTCTCCTTGCCTTGAAGCCTCAAGGACTTTTGCAATGTTAAATATAAAGCAAATAAGAGTAGAATGTAATAAACTCAAAAGAAACAAATACGTACCATGTATTGGCTGAGTACAGACTTGTTAAATGAGCTTTCAATAAAATGAACAGAGACTGATCCCTGACCAAACCAAAGTTTGGATTCTTCAGTTACACTATGAGTTACTCCTAAGAAATTGAAAAACGACTAGGAAAAGCTAAAAATAGATATAAAGATTAAAAGCTGGTGCTTCAATTTGATCGTGGATATTTTGCTTCTTTGTCTTCTTCAGCTTTTATAGAGGTCGAATGCATTTGTAACTAAATTCCATGTGTCAGACTCCAACTGACTAAAAGTTAATGCCGTTCCTTATTTTATGGCATTTAGTTGAGATTGTGTATCTTCCATATCTTTTGAACAGGTCTTCACATATGAACGTGTCTTTGAACTTCCAGCCAGATGTTGCCACGTTGCCACGTTTCTCATCAAACGCATTTGAGTTCCTTGTTGCCACGTGTCTTTTCATTTTGGATGTATCAAGGTTATCAAGGCCATATTTGATAGAGGATATCTTGTTGTCCTGTTCTTTTCATGGCCGATTTTTCATAGACCGAATATATATTGCTTTTTCTTAATTTTGGCATTCTAAGAATCTTGCTTCGAGACTTTCGGCCTTCACAATCATTGACCGATTTTTAGTGTGGTAACATTTGCCCCCCATATTTCATAATTAAAATGAATTATGGAATATATCAGTGTATGAAAATCGGTTTTACATCATTTTTGACCGATTCAAAATGTCTTCGGCCTATCGTAATAAACCCGTTGAGATAACTCAATACCAAACGTCAGTAGTTATGACGTATGGAATATGTGGCATTAAATGAGCCGTCGTTTTGAAATCATTTTGCAGTAAATTGATACGGCTCTGCCGTTTGGTTGTACGGCTCTGCTAGAAGTGACATCAGTCACGTCTTTTCACGTCTCTTGGGCGCGAAAAAATAGGGTTTAATGATTATCTCTCAAAGGTTTCTTTTAAAACCTATAGACTCTTCTCATTCTTCACTTTCTCTTTAACTGCTCTGAGTATTTTCATTTCCTCTGGTGTTTTCGACGAACTGCATCCGGCAAACCTTGAGCTTTTACCGCCGCCTCTCTAGCAAGGACCCCGTCTTTCTTTCTTCTTTACGAGTTTCGTTACCTTTTTTGCCGTTTGTTCGGTGTGCTTTGGGTCTTCTCCGCCATTACTCCTGTTCTATCAAGATTTCTTGAGTCTTCTTTAATGGCGACCTGTGGTGAAGAATTTTCTGGTCAATCCCGTCTTCAACAATTCCAAGAAGTTACTCCTAGCGTTGTCGCGACTCAGGTATTATCTCCTTTAGATGATTCCTATACTTTAGGTCCTTGATTCATTGATTCTACTGCTGTTTCTTCTGTTCAATCTATTTTCCCAAAACATAAGGATGAAACCTTTGTTTTTGAAAACCCTGATTCAAGAATATTTTCTGCTTTAGAAAGTACCCTTAGGTGTTGGCCAACTACTGTTCCTGGTTGGAATGAGTGGTTCGACCGTATTGCTGCGGTCAAGGCCGAAGAATGGAAAGCCTCTGGTTTGTATGAGGTTATATATTTTTCTAGGTCTCCCATCATTTTAAATCGGCCTCTTCTTCTTTCCGCTCTCTGTTTTTGGTCTATTTCGACCAATAGTTTTCATTTTAATAAAGGCATGATGACCCCAACATTATTAGACTTGGCTGTTTTATTCGGTCTTCGTCCTCATGGGGGTTACGTGAATGCCAGTAGTTCATTCCCTGAGGATGATAGTTCCTTTCCAATATTTGACCGAAAACATTCTTCTTATCGAAATTTTATTGCCAAGTTTAATCCAAAAAAGGGAGATATATCTCAGACCGAATATATTGCCTTCCTATTATTTTAGATAAGCAAGTATTTGTTTTGTACTGCGGCCTTTCAAGTGGTGAAGGCCGATTTGAAATTGGCATATTTTCTGAGCCACGGCCATAAAGTATCTCTAGGCCCTCTTGTTTTATCCAGTTTGTATCGTGGGATCTATCATCTCTTGACTTCTGATTTTAAAACTTGGGGTGGCCCCTTATGGATGCTTCAAATTTGGCTTTATGCTTATTTTCCTTCCATAAGTTCGACCTTTTCTTTTCGGCCTAGTGTGCCATCTCTTGGTCATCAATTTATTCATCATACTGGTGTATTTCCTTCTTTTTCCTCTTGTTCAAATTCTTCTTTTTTGATGTAGACCGATCTCGTTTTTTCATTTATGACAACCCTTCATTTCTTCCTTCGTGGGTAGCCCAAGCTATTAATTTTTCTCTTCAGCCTGTACCCTTGCTGAATTTTTGGAGTAGTGTCCTGACCGCTAGGGATATTCATCATAGGGTTATTATTGAGAAATCAGCCAATAATCGTTGTGGGGTAGAAACTTACAACCCTCATTATGTAGCCCACCAATTTGGTCTGATACAATCCATCCCTTTTCCAATAACTTTTTCGGTCAATGGTGGTTCCTTGGAGAGACCAGCACTTGTAAAGGAAGTTGATGTGGAGGTGGTTGACCGAATTTATTCATTAATTCGGCCTGCATCAGTTCCTCCATTTCCTATCAGCAAAGACGCTACTGCAGATTTTGATCTTTTTTGGTCTGAGTATTTGAGGCCGTACCGGTCCAATGAGTCTGTTGATAGATTCCTTCTTAACTGTTCTTCTGATAATGAATCTAGCAACGCTGACCATTCATATTCTGTTCAGTCTGCAGGAGACAAAAGACAAAAGAAGAAAAAAGGTATACCTCTAGACCAGTATGAAGATTATCAATCGATCTTGGCCTTTGAAAAGTTTTATGGGATCAAATGGGTACAATCCAGATTTAGTGAAATTCTTGACGAAATGCAAGATGTAATTTTAAGAAAGAAAAACTTACAAAAGGATTTATTTTTTGAAAAACATCGGTTTAAAAGACGAATAAACTGGGACGCCTTTCATGACCGTTTTAATTCTTTTTTAGAAAAAAATAGACCGAATATGCCTACTACTCCTTTGAGTATAGCCGATTTTGTTTCTATTGATCCCATAAATCGGCCACCTGAATCGACATCTGATGGTGTTACTTGGAGTGGTCACTTCGCAAATTGGCAAGAAGTCCGAATGTGGAAGGATCGTTCCGTGTATACGCCACTTGATGTTCGATTTAGAGTGGGTAAGTTTCTACTATTCGTGTGTTTTATTTTCGATCTGTCTGATCCTGAGTTTGTATTTTTTGCAGCTGGCCAATATGCTAATGTTCAAGATCGGCCATTGGCACCTTTTGAACCGATTCTTTCATCTGAAGAAGAAGAAGATGCTCCAGTTGATGCTAATCCTCCTCCTCCTCTTCGCCAACCTAAAAGGAAGGCACCAAGTAAAACCACTGTCAAAGCTCCAGTGGCCAAGGTGGCTAAGGTGGCCAAGCAGTCATAAGACCGACAAGACCTGGATTCCCTTTTTCAATCCTTGGGCCAACAAAGTCAGCCTACTCCCTCTGGGTCCCAAACAGATGCAACCCGTATGCCATCGAGTGAACCCTCTCCTCAGCTACTCAAACAGTCATCTCTGGCCGATTCCAGTATTCATACTGCTACTGACTCCCCTCTTCCTGCTGTTTATCCTTCTCCGATTCGGTCATCTGCCACACCAGTCCAAACACCTTCTTCAGGTCCTAGTCAAAGTCGGCCTACCTTGGTCGACCCTAGTGACACATTGGCTTGGCTGCGATCCTTTTTGGGTGAATCTACAGAACCTGTGAAGCCTCCAACTCCGAAACAGACCGATGTTTCTGAAGCAAAGAGCTATTTGATGGCCGTTTCGACCATGGCTCTTTCAGATGCCTGTAAGGAGTCTGACCGAATAAGGTCTTCTGCTGATGTTCTCTTGTCCTCTTCTGATCTCACCCCTTGCCTAAGTGTGAACCTTCAGGCTTTTGTATCTTCTCTTGCGAACATATTCGTAAGTTATGAACAGGCTTGCAAGGAAATTGAAGAAGGGGAAAAGAACCTACAAAAGGGTGAAGATATGAAGTCTGAGACTCGGGTTCATTTAAAGAACATGGAGAGCATCCAGCTGATGATTCAGGAGAGTGGGAGGACTATTTCTGCTATTGCTGACCGAATTGAGAATCTGAAGAGGGAGCTCCGGGATTTGCAGCGGGGAATTGAGAAGGCCAAAGAGGTGAAAGCAAAGGCTAATGAAGATATGATCAATACGGCCAGGATTGCTGAGGAATTATCTAGATCACTCAAAGTCCATAGTGTTCAAATAGAAAAGACAAGGATCCAAGTGAAGTTGGCTTCTGATAGATCGGCCTTGGCTATGGCTGACTGGGCAAAGGCAGTGGATTCCTTGAAATTCTCTTTGAGTGTATCCTTACCAGCAGATCCTTCATCAATCGGCCTTGACATTTCTCAATCACAAGTTGTTGGTGAAGTAGCTGAGAAAGAGAGCAATCTTTTGGCCGTTGAGCCTACTGTACCCCAATCTTAGTTTTCTCTGGCCGTTGAGCCTTTTGAATTATGATAACAATTTTCCGCCATTTGGCCTTATTGAATTTCAGTTACTTTTGATTTTTAATTCTTTTGCGGTCAAAAGGTGACTCGCTATTATATTATGCTATCTTTTTATTTCGGCCTCTTAGCCGTTTTTTTATTAATATGCCTATTGTTCAAATATCTTTGTAACACTGTTCCCACATAGTAGGATGATACTTTTTAAGATAACGGCCATTAATTGGCCGATTATGGATGTTTGAATCCATATCTTGTAGGTGATAGGCTCCACCTTTTAATACCTTATAAATCTTGAAAGGTCCTTCCCAATTTGGGGACCATTTTCCAAATTCATTATTCTTGGTACCGACTGGTAAAATAGCTTTCCAAACTAAATCATTTTCCATAAATGTTTTAGGTCGAACTTTCTTATTATAAGTTCTGGTGACCTTATCTTTTTGTGCTTTTAAATGATCAAGTGCCATAAATCTTAATTCATGAAGGTCCTCAAGTTCGATCAACATGGCATCTGAATAATCTTGATTTGATAAACAATTTTGTTGCGCCACTCTCATTGACCGAACTGTTATTTCCATTGGTAAAATGGCATCATGACCATAAGTTAATTCGAAAGGGGTTACTCCCGTACTTTCTCTTTTAGAATTCCTGTAAGCCCATAACGCTTCAGACAAGAATTCATGCCAAACCCTTGGGTTATCTTCCACCATTTTTTCAATATTGAGTTTCAGAATTTTGTTGGTTGATTCGGCCTGTCCATTGGCTTGAGCATAATAAGGTGTTGAATGAATTATTTCAAAACCATATTCTTTTGCGAAAGCCATTACTTCACTACCGGTAAAAACTGATTCTTAGTCGGCTGTAATTGTTTGCGGAAGACCAAATCTGTGGATAATGTTTTCTTTGAGACATTTTATTATTTCGGTCTGTGTGACCGTTTTTAAAGGAATAGCCTCAACCCACTTTGTAAAATAATCAGTGGCAACTAAAATGAATGCATGTTTTTTAGAAGATAGTGGAAAATTTTTACCAATTATATCAATGGCCCATCCTCTAAATGGCCAAGGTTTTACGATGGGATGTAGTGGAACAGCAGGCACATGTTGAATTGGGCCATGTCTTTGACAGGCTTGACATCCTTTAGCATATTTTATGCATTCGTTAAATGAATTCGGCCAAAAATAGCCGTATCGTCTTATTAGCCATCTCATTTTTATGCCGACTTGGTGTGCCCCGCATATTCCTTCATGAACTTCGGCCATAACCTGCATTGCTTTTTCTTGTGATATGCAGAGTAGTAATAGGCCGTCTGGTCTTCTTTTATACAATTCGTCATTTAACAAAACAAATTTTAATGAAAGCCTCTTAATTTTGATGTCCGTCTCTTTGGTCGGATCTTTTAAATATTCAATGATAGGAAATCTCCAATCATCTTGAGTAATATCTAAATTCATTATTCCATGGTCGACTAAAAATAGAACTGAAGATTCAACTCTTTTTTCAATCGTGACCGTCTTTTTGAATATCCCTAATGGAATTTTGAAACTTGAGGCTATTTGGGCCATTTCATTGGCCTCGTTATTTTCACTTCTTGGAATAAATTTCAAGTCGACCTCAACAAATCGGTCAACCAAATCTTTGGCTTTGTAATAATACTTAATTAGGGACTCACTTAAACATTTATATTCCCCTGTTAATTGTTTAATAACAAGTTGGGAGTCCCCCTTAATTTTTACAGCCACTACCCCTAAATCAAGTAAAATTTCGAGGCCGATAATTAATGCTTCATATTCGGCCTGATTGTTTGAGCATTCGAAATCTAATTTAAGGGAAAAACAAGTTACCTTTTTCGTAGGTGAAATGATAATAATCCCTGCTCCAGCACTTTCCTCCGTTCTTGAACCATCAAAAGTCAGGGTCCAAGGTGCCAAACCGATATTACCAATCTCAATACATGGAAATATTTCGGGCTCGAGATCGATATTGGGATGATCAGCTAAAAAATCGGCCAACGCCTGGCCCTTTATCGCCTTTTGAGGGACATATATTAGGCTGAATTCAATCAAAACTAAAGTCCATTTGGCGATTCTTTCTCTCACAATCGGTCTATTAAGCATGTATTTAATAACGTCGGTCTGAGAGATAATATAGACCTCAAAAGGAATCATATAATACCTTAATTTAATACAAGCAAAATATAAAGAAAAGCATAGCTTTTCAATCGCATTGTACTTTATTTCTAAATTGTTCAAGGATTTGCATAAATAAAATACGGCCTGTTCGTAGCCGTTTTCTTTGTCCTGGGCCAACATAGCACCCAATAAGCTCTCAGAGGCCGATATATATAATTTAAGCGGCTTCCCTTTTATTAGCGGCATCAAGACAGGTGGTTTACATAGATATTCTTTTATCTTCTCAAAGGCTTCTTGGTGATGCCTCTCCCACATAAAATCGTCCTCCGATCGAATTTTTAACAAGGGTGAGAATGCTCTGGTTTTGCCTGCACAATTAGAAATAAAACGGCGCAAGAAGTTAATTTGGCCGAGGAATCTTTGTAACTCTTTCTTATTGGTTGGTGCATTAGCATTTTGAATGGCCTTGGTTTTATTGATATCAACCTCAATACCCTTTTGGTGGACTAGAAATCCTAAAAAATTACCGGCCAATACGCCGAATGCACATTTTAAAGGATTCATCTTCAATTTGTGTTCTCTCATCTTTTCAAAAGATCGTTTTAGATGTAAGAGATGTGTTTCAATATTGGTTAATTTGACCACTACATCATCAACGTAAACTTCCATGAATTTTCCAATGAATTCATGGAAAATAACATCCATTGTTTTTTGATAGGTCGATCCAGCATTAATGAGGCCAAAAGGCATGACTACCCATTCAAAAGTACCAATGTTACCTGGACATCTAAAGGCGGTCTTGGATATATCTTTTTCGGCTATAAAGATTTGATTATAGCCGGAATGGCCGTCCATAAAGGACAACATTTGATATCCTGTGACCGAATCAACCAGCATATCGACCACTGGCATAGGGTACTCGTCTTTGGGGGAGGCTTTATTAAGGTCTCTGAAATCAATGCATACCCTAAGTTTCCCATTTTTCTTTACTACTGGGACAATATTGGATATCCAGTCCGCATATTGAGCAGGCCGTATAAATCTGGCCTTGAGTAACCTATCAATTTCTTCTTTGACCTTTAGATGGATTGGTGGGGCCATTCTTCTTGGTGGTTGCTTGTATGGCCTAAATCCTTTTTTGATTGGTAGTTTGTGCTCAACCAGAGATCGATCAAGGCCTGGCATTTCACCATAATCCCAAGCAAAGCAATCTCTATACTCTTTTAACAGGTCAATCAATAGGATCTTATCTTTTTCTGGTAGACTCTGATTAATATATATCGGCCTATTTTCTCCTCGAGAAACTTCTTGTAATGGATCTTTAACTTCGGCCGCTTCGTCATTAAGTCTTTTTGGCTCAAGATTCAAATCTTGCCATGTAATTTCATCGATGTTTTCATCGACGCAGTCGGCTAGACTAGCCGACATATTTCTGGTGGCTTCAGATTCGATCAAGTATGCTGTAATCCGAGCCAAAGTTTCTTTACATATTTCTTTTGTCGTCTGATCCATGAATAACTTTGGGAAAATTAATTTAGGCTGTCTACGTCCAGAGAGGAAGTAGCGACCTTGGTTGGTCGGCCATATTTGTCTATACCGGAGAATTGTAATGGCATAGCTCCAAAGTTATACAATTTTGACTCAACAACATTAGTTGGAATCCGGAAAGGATTGTTATCTGCTTCAATAAATTCGGCCTTACAATCCTTCCACATGATTAACATTTGATGCAAAGAAGAGGGGACACACATATTAGCATGTATCCAATCTCTTCCCAGCAAAGCATTGTAGTTGGCCTCTGAGTCCATTACGAAGAATGCTGTTAATCTAGATGTACTGCCAACCGCTACTTCTACGGGCGTTATTCCTAATGGCTGTACTGGGCTGCCAGTAAAACTGGCAAGCGAAATTTCGACCGGTAGAAGATCGGCCTTTGTTTTTCCTAACCTCTTGAAAACAGAAGTTGGTAAAATATTGACCGAAGCCCCATTATCAATTAGGACTTTAGAAATTGGTCTTCTGTTGAAATTAGCTTTTATATACAGTGGTCGAAGATGTTTGGTCATGTTACTTGCTGGTTTTGGGAAACAGATTCCACCGCAAGTCATACCTAATTATTGTTTGACCAACGATTCTGGCTGACTATCATTTGAAGATAAACAAATAGTTAATCGGCCATCTACTTCAACATCTATGTCATCTTCTAGATATTTTGGTTGGTCTTCTTTTGCTTGAAATTCATAAGGGAGGGTGAAGACCATGTTTACCTGGGTTTCAGTTGGCAACGTCCCGAATTGGATGAAATGTTCTCCGGGTTGCTTCTGATTGTCTTTTTCTTCCTTTCTACCACCAGGTTCTGTTTTGCCCCATTTGTTGTTGTCAGCCCGAACCCACTTGTTTTGGCCGATTCTGATGCCTCCTGTCCGAGCTAAGATTTGTTTTCTTTGTTCCGCAAATCTTCTCTGTGCACGCCTCAATTGTGTTTTGGTCATTTCGGCCTCTCGGTGTTGAGGGAACTTGGGATGTCTGACGTGTAACCATTTATTATTAGGCTGTGTTTGTGGAGGTTTAACCATTCTAGGTCGAGGAGATATTTCCATTTCGTGCCAGGGGATGGTGGCTTCTCTCTACTTCATTTCGCCATCCAGGCCTGAAGGGATATTTCGGCTTTATTTTTTGGGGATGGCAGCTTCCCTTTATCGGAGTTGACCCTTTTTTCGGGTAGAGACTTTTCGGTCTTGCTTCCTGATGGTGGCCCTGCTTTGTCGCCAGTATTGCTCGATCCGGCATCCTCAATCAGCATGTCGTTCCTCAGAGACACTTTAAAACTCATGCCTTGAGGACTGAATGCCTTTTTGACCTCTCTGGAGCCAATCTTGTCTTTTTGGTCCTGGGCTCGGAATTCAAAATCCGGCTTGTAGTCTCCCATTAATGGCCGACGGCGTTTGTTTTCAATGATAGTTCGTTCGACCACATTTGTGGCATTGGTGAAATGCGACAGCTGCTTTGGTCTAGCCAATTCCATGAAACACCTTCCACAATGGACTGGGTATCCATTGATTAAGCTATATTGCTGGAGTGACTGTTTCGACAATTTCCTATATTTGTGATAGGTGCCTGTAAAAGCGTAATCTGCCGGATTCGGCTCCCTCCTTGTAATGTTGAGCTTTCTCATGGCCGGTTGTTTATGGGATTCGGCCTGTGCATGATTGTCCGAGGTGATTTTTCCTTTACCCTTCTCCTTGGCCGCATCGGGTGTAGGTGGGGCGGCCATTTGCTTTTTCGACTCCTGCACATATAGCATGTTAATCGAAAACTCTGCAGGGAAAGGATCATCCTTATCGATTTCATTCACATTTTTATCTGCTTCACTGAATTTTAACTTTTGTTCACCGAGGGACTTTTGGATTGCATCTCTCAGAACGATGCAATTATTTGTATTATGCGACCATAAGTCATGCCACTTACAATATTTTTTATTTTTTATTTCATCTCTTGATGGTATGACATGGTTTTCAGGCAACTTTATCTGCCTATCTTTCAGTAGAAAGTCAAAGATTTGTTCCGTTTTTGTCACGTCAAAATCGTACTTTCTCTCTCTATAGTTGTTGCTGTTCGGCCTCTTTTGACCGTTTGATTTTGACTCTGTGACATCTGATTTAGCCCTTACTAGGGCTTTGCACGAATATGGCCTTGTTAGAGCTAATTCGGCCAATGCGACTTCATTTTCCTGTTCTTCCTCGTCATCATTGGTGATCTCAAGGTAACCAGTGTCTCTGTTTTGGTTCCTATAGTAGGTCCCTCTAGAAGATATCTTCCTCTGGTTCTCTTCTTCTAGAATTTTTTCATATCTAGAAACTGATGATAAGAGGTGTCCTAGGTCGATGAATTCTTGACCCACAAATCTTTTTCTATTCTCAATATTAAGGCCACCCATTACCATTTTTACACAATCAGACTGTGATAAGGTGGTCCTACATTTATTCTCTGCAGTACGGAATCTAGAGATAAATACCTCTATTTTCTCTCCTGGCTCTTGGTACATCCGAGCCAAGTCTCCGACTGTAACTTCGGCCTCTGCTCTATAGAATCTAAGGTAGAATGTACGTTCTAATTCCTGCCACGTTGTTATTGACCCTGGTGGCAAGTTTACATACCAATCAAAGGCTGAACCCGTCAAGGAATTAGAAAATAGCCTTAATTTAAGGAAACTATTGGCCGCAGCTATTCCACACTGGGTGGTGAATCGGCCAACATGTTCGTATGTGGATTGTTTGTGATCTCCCGAAAATAATGAGAAGTCTGGAACTTTGTACTGTCTCGGGAACTAGTATAGTTGGTCGATATAATCAGGATATGGCTTGCTATATGCGGTCCTGATGTTAGGACTACATAGACCGCCCATTTGTTCCCTAATTATTTCGGTGACCTCATCCCTTTTGAGGTAAGGCCGATTTGGATGAGCTGGTTCAAACATATTTCCCCCTAGCTGGTTTCCTAAATGATATTCGGCCATATTTTGTTGGCCGTACATGTGATGGACATGGGGTGTAGGTATGGGATTGTGTGTAGTTTGGGCTTGAGGGTATCCCTGTGTGTATTGCCCACTACTCTCTATAGGCCCCATTGGTACATTCTGGACTGGAGAATTGAAATTCGGTTGCCCCCCAGCATTTGTTGCTTGGGTTTGGCCGAACATCTGTTACCCCCCGGGTATTGGGGAACTTGTAATGTTATTCGGTGCGTAATTCATAGGAACTTCCTTTGTTCCACTTGGGCCAATGTTTGGCCTAGACACAGGATTGTTGTAAGTCGTGTGTATGGGTGTACTAAACATTTGGTTTTGGTTTATATTGCCCATTTGACTTACTGGTTCAAAATTTTCGTTCGGTCTTTGCTGTATTTTAACTTGGCCGTATTGAAAATTCTGATTTTCTACCATGTCTGTATTGCGGCCTCTATTTCTAACACTTGAGGCCGAGTCTTGATTCATCGCAGGACCGAGTTTTTCGGTCATAAAATCCATCATCCTATCCATATTCGATTTCAGACCACTGGCCACCATTTGGTTAGACTCTGTGAAAGTCTTTAAAATGTTAGCCATTTGGGACATCATTGCTTGGCTTTGCTCATGCATTCTCTCATCAAAATGCATTCTGCATGCGGCTAAAACATTATTAGCCATAGCCTGTTCTTGGGTTTCTCTAAATTCCTCAAGTCTTGCTTGAGTACTTGAGGCGGTATCATCAGGTGAGTCAGATACCTCCATATTCTCTTTGGCTTTATCTTTTGTGTTATCTTTCTTAGGAGCCATAAAAATAAATTACTTTAACACTTAGGGTCCCACCGGGCGTGCCAAAAATATTGGCACCAAATCGGTTTTCTAGAAAGATGTGTGTGTGAATTGCG
>JAESVK010069550.1:0-11846 GCA_017140935.1 Hamamelis virginiana
TTTTGCTCTGAAATAAACTTGAGATAGGACTTATCAAAAATCCAACACTATAATGAAAAATTGGGGCTTAGGTGGCTAATGAAAATTTTAAAGATATTCAGAAGTAGGTGAAGTATGTTTTAGGAGGACAGCTAGGGGTATTGAGGGCTGCTATGATTATTTAGGTGGCTTGTAGTACCACTTATCCAAAAAAAAAAGCTAGAGAGAAACAGAAAGAGAAAACTAGACATGAATAAATCCAAATGATGGTAAAGAAATGAAAGAGAATAAAAAGGGCCTGAAAAAAAAAAAATAAAAAAAAAAAAAAAAAAACAAGTAAGCCATTTTGTTATTTTTAAAATAACAAAGCCAATCCATATACAGAATCTCGGAAGCAACAGATTAAACACTAATATAAAGGATGATGCCAATGTTTTCAAGACCTAGATCAGTTACTGTACACTCGCTCCAATTACAATGGTATAAAGACTGTATAAGATGAAAACAAAACCATTAAAATCAGTGCATATAGACAAACTTCTCTTAACTTACAGTTCCTTTTACTGCTACATCCAGATCAGCATCATCAAAGATTATGCAGGGTGCATTGCCACCGAGTTCTAGAGACACCTAGAAAAATCAAGACTGAAGGCAATTAGCAGCATGATGATTTCTAAAGGCTCAGCTTGTAGCAAATTGAAGTCATTTACAGCCTATGCATACCTTTTTAACAGTCCCAGCAGCACCTGCCATCAACTTCTTTCCAACAGCTGTTGAACCCGTGAATGTGATCTTTCTCACCTAAATAAGTTATATAAAGCATGAGAGATCAATGTTTCATTTTTATATCAAAACACACTCCACAAAGAGAGCGCCTCATCATGTCATAGAGAGAAAGAACATATTTATAATATACAAAACCTGGGGACTCGCAAGTAGAGCATCCCCAATGTCAGAAGCATTTCCCATAACAACGTTCACAGCACCCTATATGATTAAAAGATCAAAAACCATTAGAAAAAAATGAAGCAACAAAATTTATAAGTAAAAGAAATACTCCATGGTAGCAACAATCCACTTCAGTAGGAACAATCATGAACAAGAGTATATCAAACTAAGCTATAAGCTTTTACAAATTAATAAAAAGAATTACACCTTAAAATTCACAACCAATACTGAATCCCCAATCCACCAGTACATTCTAAGTCACACTACGATAGTTCAAAGGTACAACGAATAGAAAACCTCCATAATATACCTCAATAAGGATATTACATTGATATAAGAATTACCGGTGGTATTCCAGCTTGAAGAGAGAGCTCAGCTGCTGCCAAAGCCGTCAAGGGTGTAAGTTCAGAGGGTTTTATAACCACTGTACAGCCACAAGCAAGGGCAGGGCCAACCTGGTACAAGGGTGAAATAGGACATATCATTTCATGACAGTCATGCAGTATGCAGATTATCTGCCCTCAGGACACACAATCAAAATTATGCACCATTGGTAATGATTGACCTGTATTAAACCTTTATGTAACAAACCTTTCGAGTAATCATAGCCAAGGGAAAGTTCCAAGGTGTAATTGCACCAACAACACCTACAGGCTGCAAAAAATTATACCTTCAAAAATAAAGTAATGAAATAATTACTATTGAACATCTCATCTCTAGAGGTTGGTATATCCCCAATAGATGTTACATGTATAAGAATAGTGGCAAGTCAGTGGATCATCTTCTCCTACACTACTCATTTGCTACTAAGATTTGGAGTCATCTTTTTGCAGTGTTGGGTATTACTTTAGTGATGCCTAAAATGGTTAAGGAGTTACTTCAAGGATAGTGTTTCAAGACTAGAGGAAAGGTTTCTAAGATCATAGGGAAAGTTGCACCCTTGTATCTTTTTTGGTGTTTGTGGAAGGAGAGAAATAGAAGATTTTTTAAGACATTGAATTGAGTAGCATTTGAAGGATAGGTTCTTTTGTACACTCTTTCAATAGGTTTCTCAGAATTGGGCAGCAGAAACCCTACTTTTTTTGGATTTGTTTGAATTAAGTTCTTTTTACATACATCTTGTATACTTGGCACTTGGCCCTTTTTGTCAACAATATACTTACCTTTCATTGAAAAAGTAATGAAATAACAAAATCTCATACAATAAATAAAAAGTAAGAACGGGAATTATTGATATTGGGGATAATAACAAGAATGAATTCTATCGGGAATAATATGTCTCATTCTAAATGCTGGTTACTTAACCCTAGTCACATGCTAAGGTTGTCCTTACACCAATTCAGAAAATCCAAGACCCAAATTTATGGAGGAAGGTGTTTATTTCCATTAACATGAACTTGGCTTTAAACAAGTTTGTTATGATTTATGTGTGAGAGATCAATGAGAGGGAAAGAGAGAGAGGTAGCAAACCAAAGATAAGTTTTAAACAAAAATGTTCAGGGTGGAATCCTATTTTAGATTTATAGCCTTTCTGCTGGAATACAATAACCTGGTTTACCATCTAACACTGGGTCATATATCATGTCAAATAGGTGTATCTACAGAATAAGAGAGAAAAAAAAATTGCAAATATACTAAAGGTCATAACTGACTACTGGGAGAAAAACATTAATTCATATATAGAAATAGAATTTAAAACATTTAAGAAAGTCACACCTGCTTCAAAACAAACAACCGGCGATCAGCTAGTGTTGACGGAATTATATCGCCGTATACACGCTTTGCCTCCTCGGCAAAGAACTCAATAAAACTGGCCCCATAGCCAACCTGTAAATTGAATCCCTAGTATCAGATGTTGCATATAAACGATGATGAACAATAAAAAAGATGCAGTGCCAAAGCTTACTACTTGGATTTCTCAAAGCTAAAACATAAATGGGATACCTCACCCATGGCATCTTTTAGAGGTTTTCCTTGCTCTAATGTTATAAGTTGTCCAAGCTCCTCTTTATGGGCCATTAGTAAATCATACCTTATAAATACATGTGGAGAAGAATATCGTGAAGATTTTATTGGCAAAGAAATTTCACAATACCCTGATGCAGCACTATATAAAGAGGATTTTTCTTAAAGAAAGCTCCAAGAAATATGACAGGAACATAATCAACTTCAGAGAACAAAACAGAAAAATGGAGACAAGAAAATTAAATATGCATTTGGGGCAAAAAATCAGCTTTCAGGAAAAAATTAAAGTATCAATCCTATCCTTACTTGGAAACTGATTGCTCTATATGCAAAGGACCAGTCATTTTTGAACCCAGAGTCTTTTCATAGTTTCTTGAGTTCTCTGTATTTGTAATTTTCGGTTCTTAATTATGTCTTTGGTATATTTCGCATGTATTCACTTGTTATATAAGTCTCCAAACCAAATACTACAAATAATGCAGTTAAGTTTTCAAGCAATTGAGAGATAGAGAGAGTAACAGGTCATCTAAAATTTCCTATGAAAGCAAATAGTTTAAAATGATCATAGGATATCAATTTCTTATACCATTTTCGTAGGCATTTACTCCTCTCAGCAGCGGTGAATTTGCTCCAAGCTATAAAGGAAAACAATCATAAATTATGTTAAATTAATAATACAATTGTTTTCAAAGTTAAGAGTGTCTCCAGTTGAAGTATAGTTAAATATATAGATACAAATATCATGCTATGTTTGATATGTCAGCATCTTTATGTATAAGGAACTCCCCTCCCCCCACCCCACCCAACAACACAAGAGGGAAAAATACAATATATGGACAATGGACAATGACAAACAAGTTTTCGCATTCAAGGGAATGTTAATTGCAACAGTTTACTTAAACTTCACCTCTGCTTCTTCTCAACAACCTCATTAATACCTCATTACTCTTCCCCGCCCATAGTCAATATCATAAAATAAAAGACAATGCCCCATACTATAGGCTAAAATATTTCCAAGAAATGGCCAAGGTTTAAAGGAAATAAGAGGCCATAATTTCAGAAAATATGTCGCCCCACCCTCAACATCACCCTCATCCACTTTTGGGGACTGTTGGGACTGTTGAGCTAGGTATCACATCATATACCTTGTATCCATGTTTGACACCGAGCCTAGGTCAATGTCCTGGTTACATAGGTCATGTGTTATGCCAAAGATGATTTCTTCAAAGCCACTAAGAAACCATTGATGGAATTTGCGGAACTAAATTTAATGTGTGTGTGTCTGAACACAGAATCTGGTCTAAAATGAAGCTGTTTCTTCCAATGTTGGTTTGGGAGTTGTTAAAGATCAAAATAAAGAGTAAAAAAAGGAGCACCAGTTTTCCCTGCTTCAAAAGCATCTTGACTGTATCAATCTCATAATCTTGAAGATTCCTACAAGAATGAGTTACACCAAATACTATGAGCAGTTTGAACCATCCTTTCAACAGCATCTCATCAAAACATCAACCACCGTATATTATATATGAACTTACAGTACTTCCATTTTTTAAGTTTGTCTTTTATTTTGTCAGAAGCACATTACTCATTCACCATTAATAATGCCTCTCTGCCATTATATGTATCATGCAATGGATGTCAATCTATCATCCGAGATTATTACCTTCTCCAGGTAGGATCACTCACACATTGCTGCAAGAGGTGACATGCCTACATGACTACAAAAATGTGCATTTTAGCACCCATCATCCAATGCTAGTCTTTATTATTACATGTCAAAACTACTAAAGGTACATAAATCAACCGCAATAATTATATTACAAATTCAAGACTTTAAGGAGCATTGCACCTTTATGTAAAGCAATATAAGCACCAGTGTCAATTGGTTAATTCAATTAAACATTCTAAATGCAGTAAAAATTAATTCTCTAGAAAATCATAAAATCACTAGTGTAGATTGATTTGAAATCCCATACAATGAAATGCATCATAGGCAGACGATATTGCATCATTTGTCTCCCTCCCACCCATGCATGAGACATTTGCTACAACTTCACCAGTTGCTGGGTTATAAACCTGTCATGACATGAACACCTATAATGTTTGACAAAATTGACACCATAAAGTAGCAAACTAAAGGATATCAAATGGAATATTAAAAAGAAAAAAAAAAGGATAAAAACAGCAAAAACATTCTAACTAATAAAAGAGCACAAACAAACGGCAGAAGAACAGTCTTTTAATGTATATGGTCAACAGAAATATGGCCCTAGATAGAGAATAACAGCAAAAAGAGATTCATATAGCCAACCGCATATAGTTGGAATAAGATGAGTTGAGTTGAGTTGAGTTGAGTTAAAAGGTATTTCATCTATATCAGTACAAAAATTACGTTCCTTCCCATTCTATTCCTTATGATTCAAAATCAAATTTTCAATAAAGTTACAATACCAATGTTTGACCAGCAAACAACTACGATTGTATAAACAAACAGATCATCCAGAGACCACAGGCATCAAACGAAACTGAAAATAATAAATTTAAAAATTAAAAGTCTTAAAAAAAAAATTAAAAGAAAGAAAAGGGAAAAAAGACCTCTATAGTCTTCCCATCATATGCATCAGTCCATTTCCCTCCAATGAGACCCTGAGTCCGTAGTAGGCCAGAACTATTTAGACGAGCAGCAAGACCTCGTGCCTCCATGCTTATCTGAACATCCAAAGCAATATCAGGAAACATTGCTAAAATCACAAATTGCTTTTTCTGTGACTAAAAATAGTGTATGTTTACACAGCACTAAAATAAAAGAAACCTTTGCTTCAAGTAATCATAGTGATTCCCCTGCCATTGACAACAGTCTAACTGCCACCTCTACTCATATCTTTTAAAACATTCAGCTGTTATAAATTTAAATAATTTTAATATCTTGATACACACACACATTTCCATCTTAATATGATTATCACCAAACCACTAATTCTCGCTTTTAAAAATATCATTACAGAATATTAAAAAAAGAGAGAGAGAGAGAGAGAGAGAGAGAATGTGAGCTAATTCATACAAAGATTCACACCGGTTGCCGAGAAACCATGGGACATTTTAATTCCCTACTATTTTCCTCAGTTTTCTCCGCAACCAAACATGTCTTCTTCGAAAATTTCAGAATACCGGAGAGAACAAAATCAAAACACACATCAAAATCATACATGTCCATCCTAATATGATCATCACTCAAATATTTACACTCCAAATGAAGCAAAATCATTAAAAAAAGAAAGGAAAAAAAAAAGTAGTAATGGATCAAACAATCGCAATTACTTGATACAGCCAGCAACTGTTAGTTGTGTGCTTCTTCTACGATTTACAATAGAGAATAGAGATATGTATATATAGGAAGAGTGAGAGAGTGATACAAAGAGTGTTGTGTAGAGAGAGAAAGAATACCTGGCGAGAGATGATAGGAATGGAGTTTTGCATGGAAGCAAAGTGTGAGGGAGAAGAGTAGAGTTTGCAGGTGAGAAGGGCCATGCGTCCGAGCATCATTCGACTTCGATTCCACTCGTCCCGAAGCTACCTGCTATCACTATTTCACTTCTCACTTTCTCAGCAATGCTCGCCTTCGTCCGTTTCACCCACATAAAGAGTGTCTTATTCAGGTTGTTTGGCTTCAGTTACGAATCTGATCCGGAATTTTCTTTTAAAGTAAACCCCTTTTGATCTAACCATTCAAAAATGGAGTCTGGATTTGCTTGTAAGTAGCAATTTGCTCACCAAATGGTGAGCAGCCGCACGATATGTGACACGGAAGCAAAAAAAGATATCTAACGGCTGAGCTGCAAAACTAAAAATTGGGCTGCCGTTTTGGGATTAAAACAATGTTAACGTCTGTTAAGAGATTTCTCCTAATAGTCCACTATCTCTCCCATTAGTCTACTATCTCTCCATCTTCCCCAGATTTTTTCTCTCTCTTCAAGACTTAAAATCAAGAAGTTTATTCAAACAATTCTATATGAATTGCAGAGCTCCAAACACATATATTCTTCAAACCCATTAAGCATAAACCACCAAAAAAAAAAATCAATTTGTGCCAGAACCAAAACCACAAAACCCTTCAAACCCAAGAAAACCCATTAATGTTAAGACCATCTGAAACCTTAGCTTCATGCCCACCTGAACCAAAATCCCTTCAAATCCCATTAACACATGCACCTCTGAAACCCATCCATTCCCATAAAATAAAATAAAATAAAATAAAAAACCAATCTTGACCTCAAACAACAAACACTCTTTAGCTTCAAAGTCGAACACCAACTTCTGTAAAAGCTTGAAAAATCTCACACACACAATACCCAAATAAACAAGTGAATTAAAAAAAAAAAATTAAACCCATAAAACAAAAAGTATACTCAATTATATTGAAAATAAATAAAGAGTGAAGAGAAGAGAGGAAAAAAGAGTGAAGAAAGGTGAGCTGCTCACTGGAAAAGTGAAGAAGAAGAAGAACAATAACAAAGCTGCGTCAGGTGGTGCGCTGAGAAGATTAATGGCTATTACTGAGCTTTGTTTCCTCTGTTCTAATCTCAATAGTTTTGCTATTCATAGCAAATGATTAGGGTTTTTAAAGTAACTCGGTGTCTGTTTTCAGCATAACCACCCACTAAAACCATCATTTCTTTTGTAGGTTTGTTTCAGATCTTCAAGAAAAGTGATACAAATGGTGGATTCGAGTGAAAAAGTGAGTGATCATGACCTCCGTGGGTTTGAAGATTGAAGAAAAAGAGAAGGGATTCTAGGAGCTTCTTTGAATCGGAGCAGATTTTGAGAAATTTGCGTTTAACGCCGTTAAGGGTTGATTTTAGTCCCAAAACGGGAGCCCAGTTTTGAGTTTTGCAACCCAGCCGTTAGATATCTTTTTTTGCTTCCATGGCGCACATCGTGCGGCTGCTCACCAACTAGTGAGCAAATTGATGCTCACCAGCAAATCCAGACTCTCAAAAATGACCTTCTCTTTAAACAAACCAACTATCCAAATATATATATATACACACACACACACACACACACACACAAACATAGAGAAAACTCCCCTCAACTATCACTTTGTAACACTTTACCCCCCTTAATTATCGATTGCAACACTTTATCCACCTAAACTATTGAATTGTGATAAATAATCTCATTCTGTGATTTTCATGGTCCATTTATGGCAAAACGACCATTGGATCACTATGATTTTTTGTTTGCCTGACATAAATAGACAGATTATCCAATCCAATGGTCGATTTTTTGAAATACTAACTGTTAAATTAAAAAGAAATAAAATAAGCCGTTAGATTAAAAAATAAGTTGTGAAAAGACATACATTTTCGAAATTGTATTTTAAAAAACAGACCATTAGAGCATCCACAGCAGTGTAGCTATCCCAACAGTCAAAGCAAAAAATCACATTTTTTTTGCTAAAAATCGACTGCAGCAGTCTAGCTAAAGAAAAAAAATTTGCTCTATGAACAGTGGCGAGCTAAATATAGCCTCTTTTTGCTGCTCACTGTTCATCAACAGAAGCCAACTGATTCAGCAAATTTGTGGCAAAAACCCATTTTGCCCTCCATATATGATCGTTGGAATCACATCACATAAATTTTCTCACCAAATTTTCTCAGCAACCAAACAGGACAGAATGAAAAAAAAAAATCATCATTCAACAGTTCAAACAATTTTCTCACAAAATTCAAGCAGCAATCATCAAACAAACATATATAAGATTAAAAATAAATAAACAAAAAAACCCAAAAATAGTTTGAGGCTTACCGTACAGACTTCGGAAAAATCAAGAGGATGTACTGTAAAATTGTAACGCAAAAACTATACCCCAAGAGATCAATTCTAATTTGATATATATGTTTTTTCTTTTATTAATTTTAAAAAAAAAAAAAAAAAACTAAAAGTTTATGAACAATTTAATATTAATTTAATAATAAATTATTAATTTAAAAATTATTAATTTGATAAATTAAAAATAATAGTGGTTTGAGTCATGTAGATGAATGAAGGGTATATGATGTAATTGATAAGGAAGAATAAGGGTAAAAGTGGAATAAAAGGGTTTAGTAAAAAAAATTTAGCTACACTGCTGTGGCAAACAAAATTTAGCTAAAAGCCAAATAGCAAAAAGCCACTTTTTGTAGCCAAAATTTAGCTTTGGCTAAATTTTTTTGACTACACTGCTGTGGATGCTCTTAGATTAGATAATTTGTCTGTTCATGTCAGGCACGCCAAAAATCATTGTGATCCAACGGTCAGTTTGCCATAAAACAGACTGTAAAAAAATCACGGAATGGGTTTTTGTCAAAATACAATAGTTTATGGGAACAAAGTGTTGCAATCGATAGTTAAAGAGGTAAAGTGTCACAAGGTATTAGTTGATGGTGTTTTTCTGTATTTTCTCCAAAAAAAAATAATAATAATAATAATTGCAAATTTATACCATGTACTTTGGAGTATTTTCAATTTAATTCCTATACTTTTATTTTTCTCAATTTCATATTCATACTATTTAAAAAGAATTTAATGAAGGAGAAATTAAAAATTAGCATTAGGTAAGTTGACAAAAAGCTGTCTTGGATTAAACGGTAACCATGTAAATCCTAATTAGCGAACAAAATTGAGATAAATGTTCTGTTTGAATGGATAAATATGCTATTTGAATGAGTAATTAGTGCTTTTATCTCCGTCATGTTTGCTAGTTAGGATTCACGTGGCTACAACTTGATCCACGCTAACTTTCCGTACATTTACTTAACGTCAATCTCCAATTTATCATTCATTGAAAATTTTAAAATAATATATGTATGAAATTGAAAAAAATAAAAATATAGGAACCAAATTGAAAAACACCCAAAAGTACAGCATAAAAAAAGACTTTCATTGACTGGGTCAAACTACTATAAGGCCTGGTGTGTGTGTGTGTGAGAATTTTTGGTTAGCCGGTTTAATTAGTAGTTGGCTCGATTGGTTCATTTTGAATTGTACTTTTATATTTTTATTTTATTATACTAATAAAAAAATAAAAATAAAAAATAAAAAACAGCTTGTTAGTTAGGGCGCCTCTTGTGTTCTAATAGATTTCTAGTTAGAATATTGTGTTGCTATTTTCAACGTTCTATGTAATTTTATATAATATTAATATAAAATCAACTTATATAATATAAAATTTAATTTTATAATAATCTAGATTGATTGATCAATGGATTGGTTCACCAAGTTAACAAAGCAAGTCAGTGCAAAATTAGATTTTATTGTATAGTACAAGTAAATTAATCGGTTAGATCACTAGGTAGTACATTTTGGTAATAATACGTGGTAGTGTGGATGATGGCAATGGTGGTGATATGTGGTAGCTGTGGACAGTTGGGTTTTGGTACAATTGTAGAATCGATTAGTGTAAAATGTCATTTCTAAATAGAGGGAAATTATCGATTCATTAGTAAATGATTCATTACTTGTAGAAGTCATTTTTCACTGCTGGTTCTAATCTCTTCAAGTAAAAGATACTACACAACTTTTGTGCTACCCTAAATATGCAAAAATATCCATGTTAATTTTAAACCGTTATACTATAATGTCAATTATGTGTCAAATTATGGTACGAGAACAGGGTCTTGAAGACCTGTAAAAAAGAGAGAGAAGTACATATGAGTCTTAAGACATCAATGTAGTGTCGGCCAAGAATCTTCTGATGATCAAGTTAAGGATGTTTTGAGAGAGATGAATGAAGAAGATAATGAACTTAGCTTAAGGTTTTAGGGATACCATTAACGGCTTTAAGGGTCTTCATATGCCTTTTGAGTTGGTCGGGTCTTTACTAATTAAGATTCATATGACCATGTGTCATTTGATTATCGCTCGATGAGTTTTTCTCCTTAGCAAGTACTTCATGTGCCTAATGTGTAATGTGATAATGAAGAGGATATATTATACAATATAAAAATAAAATAAAATAAAAAATAAAAACCCATATGCATGAACAAACATTTTAAAAAGTAGGAGGGGAGACACATCCCTTTACTTTTACAATAATTAAGCTCTCTCTTTCTCTTTATTTATTTATTTAAGCACCGTTTGAATTTATTTTTTATAAGTACTTATTTGCTTTTTCAAAAATTTGCAACATGTAATTTCTTAGAAAAATTTTCAAAAAAATAAATAAGTACTTATAAAAAACAAATCCAAACAGTATTTTATTTATTTTTGTGGGTGTGTTTTTCCTATCTTGAGTAGATTATTGTATTCATTATATATTGAATTTGTCTTATTAATCTAAATTCAGTCCACACGTGTGAATCTAAATTAAGGAAGAATTTTAATCTAATAGTATATTCCAAAAAAATTTAGTGGCACAAATAATTAAAGCTCATGACATCTAGAAAAAAAATCCTTCTAGAAAAAAAAAAAAAAAATTCCTTCTAAAGTATTGTATCTCGTATCCAAAGGTACGGTGCCTTTATTAAAATTCCTACAATCTCCCCACATTTAGGAAAAGTTGACTGTGAGAACATTCTCATCACATGGGAAGAAAAGCTATTACAGGGGGGTTCACATGGATATATTGATGAAATATTTTATCACATGGATATACGTACTTCTTATATTTTAGGAAAAATGATCAATAGGCCCTTGATTATGGTATTTTTTATCACAAAGTCCAAAGGATAAGATTTTACACTGATAGGCCCTCCAGGTCATATTTGAAGTCAACTAATAAGAATAGATTGTCTATATTACTCTTTCCTTATTTTAAGCTTTATTTTAGTTAAGATATTATTACATTATTTATTTTGATTAGGTAATTTAATATTTGAATATTATCACTCACGGCTTTGGAGTTTTTGATTAGGTAATGCTTTAGTTTTTATTTGAATTTGAATTGTGATCAGGATTCAAATTCAAATAAATTA
>JAESVK010069553.1:0-10075 GCA_017140935.1 Hamamelis virginiana
TGAAGAGGGTGAACCCCGATTTGGTGACCCACTGGGGAACATAACCTATGGCCCAAGGTTTTTCTTCGGGTATTCTAACAGATCGGGTAGTTAGGTTATTATCAATGGGGGTGTCCAGACCCCGATCCATCAATCATTCGACTCACCCCGATAAACGGATGATTTGACAAATTAGATGTGACAGTCCAGAGCACGTTTTGATAAAGATATCATTGGCTCCTCTGACACCAAATCTAGGAGCAGTGACGGTACAAAGTAATCATTCAAAGTAAGGCTATCCTTAAATGGCCGCATTTGCTAATCACGCAAACATTAAATGGACTGTCAAGGAATAGACAGATTAGGTCACTAAACCTAAGAGATGACCTCTATCAAACCTACTGTCTCATCACCAATATCACTACATAAGAGCCCAACAAAGAGCGCAGGAGGTACGTGGTCCTAACCCCTCTTGAATTCCTTCTATTCTTCCATCTTCTTTGGCTAACTTAACCATCGGAGTTCATTTGGCAGGCACTTCACCGGTGACCACATTCTTAGTATCCATTTTATATATCCATTTCTTCTATCTATCAGATCCATCCAGAATCTGCGAACTTCGACATCATCAGTTTGGCGCCCACCGTGGGGCCCGAAAGTTTTTATTTCCAGTACCTCTTAGAAGTTCTTGTTTGGCAGAGTAAGATGGTGGTCACTCGTTCCGGCGTGAACAACGAGCCTGAACGGGTCGTCGCCGATTCACCCCACCTCCAGTTACCACCTTCCGGTGAGCTTGCTCTACCTGCGGCTCCACCCCCGCTGATAACCACGTCAACACCACACGGTGATCATCCCTTGCATACCGAACAGGTTCAGACTGCGATTCCGCCTGAAGTTGTTTCGCCTCACCACGAGTTTGTATCTTCGTCCATTAATGACCCCGTTCAACGTCAAATATTCTACATGCAAAAGCACATTGAGAAAATGACAACCATAGTCCAGAATCTTTCACGCCAGCAGGAGCTTTTCATGTCTAATGGGGTACAAAACCATTCACCATTGAACATGCAAACTCGTGCCCCAGAAGTCCCGGTTCAAAGAAGAGCGACAGATCATGTTGACGTCTCTCAACACAGACGAGCAACTGTTAGAAGCCACAGATCGGGACTTCCGATCAACCGGGAGAACATTCAACCCAGGCAACATTTGCAGGAGGCTGAGGATAGCAGTTCAGAGGTCCGCTCCCGAAGAAGACCTACCAATCTGGAACGACATGACCGACCAGCCAGGCGGCACGAGCCAGACAGATCACGAGAGTCCCGATCCTCAATTCCCCGACAAGGTCGGGTAACAAACCTTCGACCTATAACAACGGACACGAGGGGAAACAATTTGCGTCCGGTTACCCGACCTGACGAGGAAAAATTAGCTCATACCTCCCCATTCACTCCACTCATACTACAAGAAGTTATTCCCGAGAAGTTTAAACTTCCTACGATTGATTCTTACGATGGCACAACAGATGCAAGGGAGCACGTCCTAACATTCAAGGATCATATGTATTTAAGAGGGATATCTGACCCGATAATGTGTAGGGCCTTTCCTATGACATTGAAGGGTCCCGCAAGGACTTGGTTCCAAAGGCTTGCTCCTTCTTCTATTGATTCGTTCCACCGCTTGAGTACTGCTCTCGTCGCACACTTCGTTATCAGTCACCGACCAAAAAGATCGGCCACCTACCTGCTCAGCATTGATCAAGAGAAAGATGAGAGCCTGAAAGCATATGTCCACAGATTCAGCTCGGCGTTGTTGGAGGTCGACGTGTTGGATGAGGGAGTCGCTATTGCGGCCATGATTAAGGGCCTTAGATGCAAAAACCTCAGAATCTCTTTTGCGAAAAGGGAACCAAAAACGCTGGTTGAATTACTTGAGAGAGCAAGGAAGTATATTGGAGTGGATGATGTGATCGACTCCGATAAAAAGAGTAAAGATCCCGGTCAGAAGAGGAAAGAAAAGGATCAGGAGGATAAAAGACCGAGCGACAAAAGACAGAAAACTGACGCTGACAGAAAGGACAGGTCACCGGTCAGAAGATTTACCGATTTCACACCGCTCAAAATGCCGATCAACCATATTCTGAACGAGGTCCAGGGGCAACCTTTTGTGAAATGGCCGAACAAAATGAGGTCCGATCCTAAGAAAAGGAACAAAGACAAATGGTGTGCGTTCCATCGGGACCACGGTCATCTCACAGAAGAATGCTTCGACCTGAAGAACGAAATCGAAAGTCTGATCAAAAAGGGCTATCTGAAGGAATTTATAGACCAGGTAAGGACTGAAAAAGGGCAGGCGACAATAGCTGATCAGGGTCTGAAGCAACCCGACCTCCGCCAACGGCTGGCAGGGGTAATCGATACCATCCACGGGGGATTTACCTTGGCCGGAGACAGCAACTCAGCGAGAAAGGCCCATGCAAGGGCGGCAAGGTCACCTCCACCCGATCATTCATGTTTCGCTACTCAACTGATGCCCCCCCGATATGGCCTACTCACGTTCTCTCAAGATGAATTGAATGGCATCCATCTTCCTCATGATGATGCCTTAGTCATAAAGGCCGTTATCGCAAACTTCGAGGTATGCAAAATTCTGATTGACACAGGGAGCTCGGCGGATATTCTGTTTGTCACCGCCTATGAAAGAATGGGGAGAAAAATTTCTGATTTGTTTCCAATTAAGGCGCCTCTGATCGGATTCAATGGAACCTCAGTAAGTCCTCTTGGGTGGGCAAATCTCCCGATCACGATTGGTGAAGCTCCAAAGCAAGCAACCCGAGATGCACAATTCATTGTGGTCGATTGTCCAACGGCCTACAATGCTATCATTGGCAGGCCTTCTTTAAATGATTTCGGGGCAGCAATATCCACCTTACATCTGTGTATGAAATTCCCTACGATTCATGGGACGGGAGAAGCTAAAGGTGATCAGGCGATAGCCCGAACTTGTTTTAACGTCGCAGCAGCTCAAGATGCCATCTATCCATTCTTACAGCAGCTTCCACCTCCGCCATTACCCCCAGTTGGCTCCTCACCCATTTTGGAGCAAGCCGATCAGACGAAATAGCAATTAATTGGGACTGACCAAGGCATGGAGGATCTGAGGGATGAAAATGCCCGGTGTTCAGTCCCGATAGAAGATCTTGAAGAAATTCAGGTCCATCCAACCGATCAGTCCAAAACGGTATTCATTGGCTCTCAGCTCCCTCACAACATACGGTCAGAATTGATAACCTTTTTGAGGGCCAACTGGGACGTTTTTGCTTGGGGGCATGAGGATATGCCCGGGATAGATCCATCAATAGCAACGCACCAGCTGAAGGTTGACCCCGACTTCAAGCCTGTCCGTCAGAAAAGGCGCACCACCTCGGAAGAAAAATCACAAGCCATCAGAGAAGAAGTACAGAAACTCCTCAAAGCAGGATTCGTTCGGGAGACGTTCTATCCGGACTGGCTGTCAAACTGTGTTGTCGTCAAAAAGAAGAGTGGGAAATGGAGAGTGTGTATCGACTTTAAAGATTTAAACAAGGCTTGTCCAAAAGACAGCTTCCCCCTCCCACGAATTGACCAGTTGGTGGATGCAACAGCGGGTCATGAATTGTTGAGCTTCATGGATGCCTACTCGGGCTACAATCAAATTCTACTCCATCCTGCCGATCAAGAGAAGACTGCTTTTATCACAGCAGATGGAATGTTTTGCTTTACCAGAATGCCCTTTGGGCTTAGGAATGCCGGATCGACCTACCAAAGGATGGTTACCAGGATGTTTAAAAAGTTGCTCGGGATAACCATGGAAGTATATATAGACGACATGCTTGTGAAGAGCATAAAAGCCCCCGATCACATACGGCACTTAGAGGAGGCCTTCACAGTCATGAAGCAGTGTGGCATGCGACTAAACCCGACCAAATGTTCTTTCGGGGTGTCATCCGGCAAGTTCCTCGGCTTCCTAGTCACGAAGAGGGGCATAGAGGCCAACCCCGATCAAATTCAGGCTTTATTGAATATGGAATCCCCAAAATCCATCAAAGACGTTCAGCGATTGACTGGTCGAGTAGCCGCCCTGAACAGATTCATATCGAAATCCTCCGAGAAAGGACTTCCTTTTTTTGATGTCCTTCGGGGTAACAAGAAATTTGCTTGGACACAGGCATGCGAAGATGCTTTCTAACAATTGAAGAAGTACTTGGGATCTCCACCACTCCTCGCCAAGCCCGATCAAGGGGAAACGTTGTATCTCTATCTTGGAGTTTCTCCGGCAGTGGTCAGCTCGGTTCTTCTAAAGACAGACAAAGATGTTCAAAGGCCCATCTATTATGTAAGCAAAGTTTTACTCGGTGCTGAGAGTCGTTACCCCTATCTTGAGAAGTTGGCTTTTGCGGTCATAATCTCTGCCCGAAAACTAAGGCAATACTTCCAAGCTCATCCAGTGGTCGTCCTCACAAACCAACCCTTGCGGCACGTGCTTCATCGCCTGGAGACATCGGGAAGAATGGTCAAATGGGCTGTTGAGTTAAGTGAGTTCGATATCGAATACCGACCGCGCTTGGCGACAAAAGGGCAGGTTTTGGCCGACTTTATTGCTGAATTCACTCCAGATTTATCACCCGAAGCACCACAAGACGGTAGTGCTGCGATCGATCAACCGACCTCAATGACCTGCCGAACCGACGAGCGTTTAACCGATAAGTCTTGGAAGTTATTCGTGGACGGCTCGTCCAATTCAAAGGGATCAGGGGCTGGTATTGTTCTTCAGTCCCCCGAGGAAGAAAAAATCGAGCTAGCCCTCCGGCTATGCTTCAAAGCAACAAACAACGAGGCGGAGTACGAAGCTTTGCTGGCAGGCCTTCAAATGGCAGCCGACCTATCTGTCCAGTACCTGCATATTTTCAGTGACTCACAACTCGTTGTCAACCAAGTCAATGGAAGTTACTTGGCAAAAGAAACTCACATGCAACGTTACCTGACCAAGGCAAAGGAGGCTTTTAGTAAATTCAAGAATATCTCTATTCAGCAAATCCCCCGAGAGGAAAATTGCCATGCGGATGCCCTGGCCAACTTGGCCTCTGCAGTCCAAGCTGATATTCCTAGATCGGTGGTCATTAAGCTGGCTGAGTATCCGTCCATTGATATGTTGGACAAATCAGTTTTTTCAATCGCCCCTGAGCCGTCATGGATTGATCCCCTTTTCAACTATATCCAGTCGGGAATTCTTCCACCTGAAAAGAGTGAGGCAAGAAGAATCCGTAGCAGGGCAGCCCGATACTGTATTCAAAACGGAAGCCTCTACAGGCGATCTTTTATTGGTCCCTACCTCAGGTGTGCCCGACCGGATGAAGCTAATTACATACTGAGAGAAATTCACGAAGGTGTATGTGGCAATCATTCGGGAGCCCGATCTCTAGCAAGAAAGGTGGCCAGACAAGGTTACTACTGGCCGCTCATGGAGAAGGACGCCATCGATCTCGTTAAAAAATGTGATAAATGTCAAAGATTTGCCCCGATCCCACACCAACCACCCACAGAGCTTGTTCCCATCTCCAGCCCATGGCCGTTTGCCCAGTGGGGTGTTGATATAGTGGGTCCTCTTCCCCGATCCAAAGACCAAAAGAAATTCTTAGTAGTTGCTATTGATTACTTTACCAAGTGGGTAGAGGCCCGACCATTAGCTCACATTACTGAAACCAATGTCCGTAACTTCATATGGGAAAACATCATCTGTCGTTTCGGTATTCCTAGGACATTGATCGCCGATAACGGAACCCAGTTCAACAACAACGGTCTCAGAAATCTCTGCAAGGAACTCGGGATTCGAAACAATTTCCCGTCACCTGGACACCCACAAGCCAATGGTCAGGTGGAAGTGACCAATCGAACTATCATCCAGTCATTAGAAAAGCGTCTCGACCGATCCAAAGGTCTTTGGGTTGATGATCTTCCATCAGTACTGTGGGCTTATCACACAACTAGTAGAGTCCCGACTGGTGAAACCCCGTTCTCATTAACTTATGGAACCGAAGCTGTCATTCCGGTCGAAATCGGTGTACCATCCTATCGGGTGGATTCTTACAACCCCGATCAAAAAGACTCTGAGTTACGGTTCAATCTAGATATGCTTGAGCATAAGAGAGAAACAACAAGGATCAGAATGGAGGCTTACAAGCAACAGATGGCCCGGGCTTACAACAGAGGGGTCAAGAGTCGACATTTTCGACCTGGCGATCTTGTTCTCAGGAAAACGCTCAACCCGAGCAAACTGGAGCCTAACTGGGAGGGACTCTATCAGGTCCAGCGTTATTTTCGTCCAGGTACTTATTGGCTCACCGATCTTGATGGCAAGCAGCTCAAACGACCATGGAATGCTACTCATCTGAAGAAATATTATCAGTAGAAATCTTAGGAAGTATGATCTTTTTTTGGTTGCCTGATCAATTACAGCATGCTTAAATTTTTCTTTCTTTGTTTTATCTCGCTTGTAAATGATCATTTTGATTAGTCTCAATTTTTGATTAATATTAATTTTTCTGTTAACATATTACAAATGCTTTGATTTATGTTTTTTAATGCAAGTCTTTCTGGTCGCGAATTTATTATGCAGCATTCTTTAAAAAGATCCCCGACTCCTTAATGCCCAAGGGATATCGGGCCAATAGGATCTCAATCCTATTGAAATACCGATCATTGAAATCGGGGGGCATTAAATGTTCTTGACCTGATCAGTCAAAGAAAGAGTTTTGCCTCAGGTGCTACGGCACCTAGAACGTTCTACCAAAAAGAACAAAAAAGATTGTCTTAAACAGATCAAGTGATAGAATCGATCTATAACTGATCTGGGGGGCAGGGATAACCAATCCACATCCGTAAAAACAAAATCATGCCATTAAGAAAATCCGATTCATTGAAGAGGGGTGAAAATCCCGATTACATCAAAGGTGGGATAGAAATCCCGATTACATCACGAAAAACTAAAAAAAAGAAAAGGGATTACAAAATTTAATCTAAGTTTATTGCTCGGTCCCTGCTGGTCGGAGTCACCGAACCCTCGGCTTCGTTTCCCTGAGAGGTTGGCAAAGCAGCGCTGGGAGTAGAAGAGTCGCCCTGATGAGAAGAGGTGGCAGCCACTGGAGGAACTTCTGCGGGCTCGGCAACCTTACGTGCCGATCTTCTTGCCTTTGCCTCCTGGATAGTCAACAGAGACAGATCAGCATCGGGAAGAATTTCAGCGGCAAGGTCCCGGGCCAATCCAAAGCCCTGGCTGAGGAATCCCTTGGCTTCACCGATCAAAGCCCGTTTGAAATCAACAGAGGCCTTGTACTCGGCAACTGCTTCCTCCCGAGCAAGAGATTCAGCCTCCCTCATCTTGATAAGCTCGGCCTCCAGATCGGCCACCTTCCTCAGAAGCGAACTTTCTGCAGAAGAAGCTTTCGCCCTCTCAGCAGCCCGGGCCACTCTCTCATCGGAGACATCTTGACGAAGTCCCTCGATCTCGGACTTAGAAATCCTGACTTCCTCCTCAGCTGCGTTTTTTAGCCTCCAAGCCTCTTTATATTGGTTGATCGCATAAAACCCAGCCAAGGCGCTCTTAAATAAAGGGAAAAGGAAAAAAGGTCAGAAATAATTCAAGCATCTTCGGGGTAAAAATTAAAAAAAAAAAAGAACTGTCCCTTACCCGAACTGCCGAAGTCGCATAATGCTCTGTCAGCTTCTCAAAAACCATGTTCTTCATCAGGGTCTGATCGTTCTCAAACGACACCCCTCCGAGAAGGTTAATGCAAGCTTGACTGTCCACCAGCAGAGAGCTGTTTTCGTTCAAGCCAGGAATGGATAAGGAAGTGGGAGAACGAGAGCTTGTGCTCAGCCACTCCCCAGTCGGGGTGCGAACTGCTCGGACACCGACCCCACCTACTGGGTAATCGGGTACCCTGACGTCAGGAATCCTCTCTCGCGGCTGCTTCTTCTGTTTTTTGCGAGGAGGTTGTTCCGCTGCAGGCTGAGGAGGGGATGGATCCTGAATTGGATCGTCATCCCCGAGAACGTCGTCAAGATTGAGCATGTCTGTAGAAAAAGAGAAGAATTCATTAAAGGAAGCAGGGAAAAATAACGACAAGAATCTTGAAGAGACGAAACTAGACGGGGTACCTTCTTCAGAATCGTTCCCTTTTCTCTTCTTCGATCTCGTGGCCTGTTTTCTTCCTCTTCTTTCTTTGATCACCTTCAGCACCCTTCTCTCGTCTGATCGGGTACTCTCTCCGACGAAAAAATGACGCGACTCCCGAAGAAAGGACTCGATTGGCTGACCGTCGATTGTCCTGTCCCGAAAAGGACGGTCTATCGGGGAGCAGGTTTTTGGAATCTTCTGATAAGACAAAAAGTGCTCCCGATAAACAGACTTCGACTTCAGATGACTCCACTGCCTAAGGGTATTGTTCAACACCCTGAATTTCCGTAAAACAGAGTCGGGAGGATTTGGAGCTCGGGGTGACTTCCTTGCTGCAAGAATAAAAGGCAAAATTTCGTTAAACATAAAGAGAAAACTAGGAACAAAGAACGAAAATAAATGAGGCCACGCTACGAACCTGGTCGGGGAGACCATAACCGAGGAACTGGGAAGGATGGTTCTTCTCCATCACCAAACTCCCATCCAATACCACTAACAAAAAAATATTTATTCTTCCATTCCTTGATGGAAGATGGGAGACCACGAACCCCCGGTCTCTTAGTTCGGGTACCGATGTACCACCACCCCGGTGAGGCCCTGGTGTTCTCTTTAAGGAAGCACAAAAACATCAAGTCGGAGAATTGAGGCGCCCAACCCTTTTGCCGCCATAAGATCATGAATCCTATCAAGACTCTCCATGAGTTCGGGGTAAGCATGGTCGGGCAAACCCCTAAGGTGTGGAGTACCTCCCTAATAAAGCTCTAGAGAGGAAATCTTAAACCGGCCATGAATGCTTCTTCGTAGAAACAGACCTCCCCGGGTAGGTTATCAGTAACTCGAATATTGGGGCCTGGGACGCGAATCCTTACCGAATCGGGAATATCATATTTATCCCGAATTCTGGACTCTTCATCTTCCCTAAGCAAATTTATGTGAACGAATGGGAACGGAGGGTTTGATAGGGACTCAGGAGGCGATGATCTAATCGGGCTAACTTCGAACGAATCGGAAGTGGATCCCGATGTGGAAGGCAGCTCGTCAGACTCACTGTTGGAAACAGATCTCTGGGACCCCCCGATCTCTTCCATCCTACAAATGTTCCCCGACTGGTTACACTACGAAAGTATTTTTAAACACAAGCTAACCTAGTCTAGACGGCGTATTACCGGAAAAAGTGGAAGTTTTGCCGGAAAGCGTGTTCAAACCCAAAAAAAAAGAAGCTAAGTAACAGTCCTAGGGCTAATCCTAAATTCAAAAAGAAAGCAAAACACCAAAAAATAAACGGTAAAAACTTATGCAATAAGAAGAAAAATACCTCTGTAGGCAGAGAAACGAGAATGCAACAGGCGAAATGGATAAATCTCGATCAGAAGCAACGAAAACTCCGGCGACAGAAGAGGTTTTCTGGCGTCTAAATTCGAGAGAAATGAAGAAATGAAGAAAGTTCCTCATTTTATAACACTCCGACCTAGTAGCCCTTGGATGTGTGGCACGTGGCTTTGATGAGACGGCCACGATCTCTCTGGTGACGTCACTGTAATTATTGCCGCCTCCAAACCGTCACCTCGATTACGACTTTCAAGGAGACACCTGTTTTTACCTCGAGCAGCGCAAAGCTACTCATGAGCAGCCGTTCGCTCCATTAATGAGGATGATTTACGAAAACCTTTCAGTTTTATTGCCTCGAGCAACACAAAAACTACTCACGAGCAGCCGCCCACTTCATTAATGAAAACGACTCGCAATCCTTTCAATTCAGTCATGTCCCCGAATCAAAATGCTCCCCAGATTATTAGTACTCGGAAAAATTCGTTCGTCATTTCTCCGAGTGGGGGGCAACTGAAGAGGGTGAACCCCGATTTGGTGACCCACTGGGGAACATAAC
>JAESVK010069554.1:0-24113 GCA_017140935.1 Hamamelis virginiana
TAATGAATAATAATAATACATGAATCAACTTTATGTCCTAAATTACATCAGTGAGATTGGCTATTAGGGCATACTACTAACAGGGCTGTCATCTATCGATACATGTATGCACCTATCGATAGATGACCAAAAATTCCTCAGAAATGCCTGAAACTGCAGCTCAATGCTCCCTCAACGCTGTCCAATCCTTCGACTGCGAGCTGCGCTTTATTGGAGAGCGTAATTGGGGCTTTAATAGGCCAAAAACCTACAATGCAAATAAAAACAACATAAATAACTATCTTTGCAAAACCTATCGAATTACTTCACTATTATCGTGCAATTAGGTATAACAACTACTAGTTTAGAACCTATGATTGCGAGCAATCACACCCCCCAACTTAGATGTTGCTAGTCCCTAGCTACACTTCACAATGAAGCAAATCAATAGGGAAAAAATAAAAGGGAAAATAAAACACATAAACTACGGTTTAGCATGCAACATGAAATGTAGAAGTTGATAGGCTATACATGCATGGCACAAAAGTAACGTCGCTATTGCAACAATTCTCTTAATCAACTAGGTAAATGTGTCTGAACGTGCGAGTGCAATGGAGCTTCGATGAATTAATTTCTCAGTTATATTAAGTTAAAGTGCATTCCAAACGACAAGTTTTGATTTCAAAATCTCACCGGAATGTCGCTCTCAAGGCAAGTCACACAAGATAGGTTATTGATAAAGCCCGTGACAATTATAAGAACACATGCAAGCATCCTCATACATTTAAGCATAAAATAAATGACAATTAGGCTAGTAAAATGCTCACAATTGCAATCACCTAGACAAATAGATTCATGCATGCATGCATGGAATGAATGATCAAAAGAGAACACTAACTTTACGAAATCAAAGAGGACTGAAATAGCATATAATAAACCACGGTTACACGAAAGGGAAACACCACGAGAATGGACACAATTGGCTGAGGTAACTACCCAACCATTCTCGACCATCCTAAACAACCTAAAACAAAATAAACACACAACTAAATAAAATAAAATAAAATGCAAAACACCACCACAACATCCCAACACAAATAAACATCCAACACAACATAAACAGAAGCGAAATCCAGAGAACAAGTCTCAACAAACAGAAGCCACGAAACATCACACCCCCGCGGGGTCTTCATCATCCTGAACATCATCCGCCGCCGGAGGAGGAGGAGATTGAGCGAACAAACCCAACTCTGCATCCGTGAAGATCTCCCCACACTGACTCCTCCATAGAGTCCTCACTTGGCGCGTAAGCAGCCCTATAGACTCGGCCATGGTCCGCTGTCCCTCAATCAAAGAACGCTGCTCCAACCAAATACTCTGCAGAAGCTCTCTCTCAATCATCATAGGGGTAGCGCCGGAAGGAAAGTACTGGGGGTCGGATATGGCTGGCTGTGGTCTCTCCTCAGGCTGGGCGGGTGCAACAGGAGCGGCTCTCGCTTGCCTAGCAGCCTGACTCGCTGCTATGCTTCGAGTGATAGTCGTATGAGTAATTGGGCCCTCGCCCCACAACAGCTGCTCTTGAGCATCGACTCCCGCACGCATCACGAAGTACGTAATCATCTGCGGAAATGGCATGTTACTACGCGGGACCATAGCAATGTAGGCTTTAATTTCATTAAAAATCAGGAGCGGAATGTCCATCGATCCGTCGTCCATAAACTCGAGCAAAAGTTGCACCGATTCGAGGGGGAGTTCAGAGTCAGTCCCTCGTGCCCGGAGGTTGGTATATAGCAGTTTGTTCATAACAGAGTATGCAGCATACATGTTTCCGGTGGTGAAGTTCTGAAGCACAAGGTGGGGCTTAATGCAAACAGCGGCAGCACAGTCTGGCAGGGTCTTCTCCATGTAACGTAGGTGGGATGCCAAAAACTCGTCCGCCATGGGACGCTGGCAGCGCAGGAACTGGGCTATATCATTGATGCTAAATCGGACTGCGCGACCCAAAACAGTAGCCTGTAGCATTTTAGGCTGCTCATCCCGGAACTGGGCAGATAAATAAAATCCACGTATAAGTGAGGGTTTATACCCTCCACCCTTGATCATTCAGGTCTGCAACTGTTGGACTCTCAAAACCTTAACAATGGTGTGCTCGACATCAATATGGCGCGTGTCCACGTACCTCTCCACATTAAACTTGCGCCGCCTTATAGCATTTTCAAAAGCATTTTTCTGACTGGACTGACTGGAAATGCGCACCCTACGCCCCTGAGTATCATAACTATCCATGTTTCTGCGAGGACCCTCCCCAGTCTCCTCTCCCATCTGCTCATATTCTTGCTCCTCCTCCATCAAAAAATCCTCCTCGCCAGGACGAGGAGTGCGAGAAGACGAACCACGCCGGCGGAGTGCAAGCGCAGGAGGCGACACAGAGTAGTCGCTGGAATCTGAACCCGAATCAGCCATGGCAGGCCTCCTGCCCTGACCAGAATATGCAGCGGTAGAACGGCGGGGACGACTCATTTTTTGCAGAGAATACAACACAAAAACACAACACTACAACACTACAATACCCTCCAACACTTCCACATTCACAACAGCAAACAGCAAAAACCACCCCTAGACTACAATCTAACAGCAGCCCAAATAACTCCAACACAACCTACCTCAAAGCAGATGGGGGGGTTTATGTAGCCTTCAAGGGGAAGAGGAAGGGGCAGCAGTTACTGGCTCGTGGAGGGGTGCCGGTTGAGAAGAAACCGTCCAAAACTGCTGAACTCGGGAATGGGAATGGGAATGGACAGGGTCGCGAATGGTTTTTATTTTTGAAAATTTCGACTTCTCTATCGATAGGTAGATGACCGCTATCGATAGATGACCTATCGATAGCGGTCAAACCACCTATCGATAGCTGAAGGATTCTGAGCATAGTGAACAATTCTCGAATTTTTTTTTTCAAGGTAGAAGAAGGTAGGTACAGAAGCTGGTATCTATCGATACCCAAGGTGGTTATTGATAGATGACAGGTGCTGGTGAAAAAATTGAAATGGTTTGAAGTTTGAAGACCACAATAACCCCCATCACTCAAATGGACACACCATAAGGCTACCTAGGCTTTGAATGAAAGGGTAAGTGTTTAGGCTCAAAAATGGGTGCTAGGGAATACACAACACAAACAAGAAACAACATGGCTACGAACACAAAAGAAGGCCTAAAATCATTTTTCGAAAAGACTAACAATGTTCTCAATTGATCAACCACAATGCATAAATGAAGATTCTAATCAAAGCAATTGCAAGCATGAGCACAAAGCAAGAAACCAAATATGCTGAACAAAAGAATAGAGTATTTACATCCTCCCAAAAAGAAAAAGAAAGGCTCCAATAGCAAGTATAAGGTTTCAATCTCCACTCATCCTAGGATTTAACTCAACTCAATCAACTAGATGATTAATTCACAAAAGCTCGTGTAAGAGATCAAATTCAAGACAATTGAAGCTAGCTTTCAAAGAGAAATAAGCAACAGTTCAATAACCAAGGCTCAAAGCATGCATACCCAATCAACTAACCATTCCAATAAACATGCTCCAAAAAGTCAACACAAACATAACTAAACAAACAGAAATAGCCATGAATGGAATGAATGTTCCCCCCAACTTAAATGGAACATTGTCCCCAATGTTAAGGAAACATCCTCTCCAGGGCTCTAAAATGCAAATGTAAAAACAAACAAAAGCAAGAATCAAACTAAACTAACACATGGGTTTCCTCCCAAGAAGAGCTAAATTTTACGTCTTTAGCCAGACGACTTACAATCCACTAATCAAACTCATAGACAGGGTCCTCCAAGGACATCATCTCCACCACTAGACCATCCTGAACAGTGTTATCACTAACTCCCTCAATGTAGGGCTTGAGCCTTTGACCATTTACCGAAAATTGGGCTCCACTCTAGGGGTTCTTTATCTCAACCGCCCCATGGGGAAAGACCTTTACCACAAGAAAAGGACAATCCCATCGGGATCTTAGCTTGCCGGGAAAGAGACGCAATTTAGAATTGAATAGCCACACCTTTTGATTGGGTTCAAAAGATTTTCTGTTGATGTGGCTATCATGGAATTCCTTTATCTTTTCTTTATAAATTTTGGAATTTTCATACGCCTCATTGCGAATCTCTTCTAGCTCACTAAGTTGCAGTTTTCGATGTAAACCCGCTTAACCCATTTCAAAATTAAAATTTTTAATAGCCCATAGAGCTTTGTGCTCCAATTCAACCGGAAGATGACAAGGCTTTCCAAAAACAAGCCGATATGGTGACATGCCAATAGGGGTCTTGTAGACCGTCCTATATGCCCAAAGAGCATCATTTAAGCGCAACGACCAATCCTTTCGGTCGGGCCTAACGGTATTTTCTAAAATGTGCTTAATCTCCCTATTAGACACTTCCACTTGGCCACTAGTTTGAGGATGGTATGGGCTGGCAACTTTGTGAGTGATGGAGTACTTGGCAACCAACGCCGCAAAAGGCCTATTATTGAAATGAGATCCTCCATCACTAATGATTGCCCTAGGAAAATCGAATCTAGAGAAAATATTCTCTTGCAAAAATTTCACCACAACTTTGTGGTCATTTGTTCAAGTGGCCACAGCTTCCACCCACTTAGACACATAATCAACCCCGACAAGAATGTACTCATAACCATGGGAGACTGGGAATGGGCCCATAAAGTCGATGCCCCACACATCAAAGATTTCAACTATCAGAATTGGGCTCAAGGGCATCATATCTCTTTTCGAAATGTTTCCCATCCGTTGGCAATTTTCACAAGCCTTACAAAACTCTAAAGCATCTCTAAAGAGTGTAAGCCAAAAGAACCCACATTGCAAGACTTTTGCCGCAGTCTTCTTCCCACTAAAGTGACCCCCACACGCCAAAGTATGACAAAACCTCAAAATATCTTGCACTTCATGCTCCGGGACACATCTATGGATTACTTGATCCGCACAATATTTAAAAAGAATAGGATCTTCCCAAAAATAGTATTTGATTTGTGCATAAAAACGATTTTTTCCTATTCTTATCCCAATCCGATGGGATGAGTCCCGTGGCAAGATAATTGATGATGTGAGCATACCAAGGCAAGTGATGGTGTGAAATGGTCAAAATATGCTCATCGGGGAATTTATCCTGAATTGGTACAATGTCTAAGGATGGATCAACCAAGATTCTTGACAAATGGTCCGCCACAACATTTTCACAACCCTACTTGTCCCTAATTTCATAATCAAACTCTTGAAGCAAGAGTATCCACCTAATCAGTCTAGGTTTGGTTTCTTTCTTGGACAGAAGGTACTTCAATGCGGCATGATCAGAAAATACAATGACCTTAGATGCAAGAAGATATGATCTAAATTTATCAAACGAAAAGACCACTGCTAAGAGTTCCTTTTTAGTTGTGGTGTAATTGATTTGGGCATCAACAAGGGTTTTGCTAACATAATAAATGACATGAGAGTTCTTCCCTATTTTCTGCCCTAAAACCGCCCCAATTGCATAATCGGAGGCATCACACATAACCTCAAATGGAAGGGACCAATTGGGCGCTTGCATGATTGGGGCGGTGCTCAAAGAAGAGCGAAGCTTTTCAAAGTCTTCCATACAATCTTTATAAAAAACAAACGGAGCATCCTTGGCCAACAAATTGCACATGGGTTTTGCAATCTTGCTAAAATCCTTAATGAATCTCCTATAGAAACCCGCATGCCCTAAGAATGACCGGATTTGCTTGACAGTGGTTGGGGGAGGTAATTTGGCTATCAATTCTACCTTAGCCCTATCTACTTCAATTCCCCTCTCAGAAATAACATGTCCTAAGACTATGCCCTCCTGTACCATAAAATGGCTTTTCTCCCAACTCAACACCAAGTTCTTCTCACAACATCTATTCAACACTTTGTCAAGGTGGGAAAGGCACTCATCAAAAGTGGATCCAAAAACAGAGAAGTCATCCATAAAGACTTCAAGAAACTCACCTATCATGTCAGAAAAAATTGCCGTCATACATCTTTGGAATGTACTTGGCGCATTACACAAACCGAAGGACATACGTGATTGCACCATAATATTGCATACTTTCATTGCATTATCCCCATCATTTTGTACATACTTGAGTCATTTATTCTTGTAAATAGGTGCGTTTGATTCTTTTGTTGTTTTTGAGCCCTTGCAGGTTGAATGCGCTAAAATGGATGCTTTTTGCATGCAAAGTGAGAGCTTGGAGTCAAGCCTTGGAAGTCTTCAAAGGTCTTGGGACTTATAGAACATACTTCTAAGTGTGTCTAGATGCCACATATAAAATTTCAAAGCTAAATGCCAAGTGGTTTGGGAGATATGGGCAAACGAAGTCATGAAGTGCAAAAACCGACCAATATGGACATTTTGGAGAACTGTTTCTCTCCAGATTGAATTGGACAATGAGACCACCATGGTTGGAAAGAAGACTTCTCAAGCTTCGCGTGCATATAAAGAACATCCAAATCCGACTCCGGACGAAAGAGATATGACCATTTGAAGTCGGAGGCTTCCGCAAGGCAATTTTTGAGCATTTCGGGAAATTTTGCCCAAAGGGTACTGGTACGTACCGGTCCCCTCTTTGCAGTACCTAAAGGTACCAGTCCCTCCTAGAGGGGTACTGGTCCCCCTGCTCGAGATTTCACCCGGGTTGTTTGGATTTTGCCCTTTTTGCAAGGGCACTTTGGTATTTTCACTCCCACTCTTGTAACCCTAAGGGAGGGGGTATTTATACACATTTAGCAGCTGGTTTGCCTTACTCTCTACCTTTCCCACTTAGTTTTTAGGGCTCTCTTAGGTTAGTTTAGTTTTTCTCTTAGTTTAGCTTAGGATTAGCTTAGTTTAGGTTGTTTTCCATTCTCATTTTCATTTAAGCTTTGTAATCTTAGTTGTTCTTCATTTGTAGCTTATTAAACTTTGTATTTTCATTCTTAAGTAATATAAATAGCATTTATTTCAAGTTTCTTGCATTTATTTCTTTGGATGGCTAGCTAAACACCTCAAAGGTGGGTTCTATGGTGGATTTCCTCTCCAAACCCTTGGTAAATGGTGTTTTCTCATTTCTTGAACCTTTAATGTTTATGGAATGATGTTTGATCCTCTCTTATCTTGTGAACACTTGTGGTGTCATATTCATGATCATTATATGACTTGTTATGTTTGGTTATTGAGCACATATGCATGCCACATGTTTGTTAAAATGCCTCATCATCTTTTGAACCCTTGTAGCATCATATTCATGACCATTGCATGACTTGTTATGTTTGGTTATTGAGCACATATGCACGCCACATGTTTGCTAAAATGTCAAAGAGAGTGTTGGGTTTTATTCCATCATTTTGGGTTACTCAATTGAGCTTTTATTGCTAAATCTTCCATCAAAGACCATTCTTCAATGGATCCGAGATGAGAATTCATTTCCAAATGCTTTTAAAGTTAAATCCCCCATCGAAGACCATTCTTCAATGGATCTTAGATGTGAATCATTATGAAAAATACTTGTACCAAAGGCTTGGAAGGAATGAACCCATATGACCCATCTTCTTTACTTACTTAGTTTTTATTTGCAATTTGCCACCAATTTGGCACAAACAACTCTAAACAATCAAAACCCCTATGATTTTACACTTTATTTTACATTCATTGGTTATCAACACCTAAGGATCATTTGGACCTGTTCCACTCCCTGTGGATATGACCTAGGGACTCCCTAGAATTTATTGCTTGACGACCGGTAGACTCCTACGCTTGGGAAGCTATTGCGCACCTCATTTTCAGTTCAAGCAATACGCCTAAAAGCAAAGGTGCCAAAAGGGCATGTAAAAGTGGTCTTTTCTTGATCCTCAGGGTACACAGCTATTTGGTTATATCCAGAATAACCATCAAGGAAACAGTAATAGCTTTGACCCGCCAATCTCTCTAGGATTTGATCAATATAGGGGAGTGGGAAATGGTCCTTCCTAGTTTTGGAATTCAGCTTCCTATAGTCAACACAAACTCTCCATCCTGTGGTGGCTCTAGTTGGGACTAGAATACCCTGTTCATTGGCCACTACAGTGATTCTAGACTTCTTAGGGATGACTTGGGTAAGAGCTACCCACTCACTATCGGAGATGGGGTATATGATACCCGCATCCAAAAGTTTAAGCACTTCTTTCTTCACCACTTCCTTCATATTTGGGTTGAGTTTTCTTTGAACTTCTCTAGATGGCCGAGCCCCCTCTTCTAAGTGAATACGATGCATGCAAATAGATGGGTCAATCCCTTTCAAATCCGCTACCGACCAACTTATTGCTTCCCTATACTTTTTCAAAGTGTCAATTTGGGCTCTCTCTTGCAAATCACTCAAATCGGAGGCAATAATGACAGGGAGAGTATCATTGGGCCCTAAGAATGTATACTTCAAATGGAATGGCAAAGGTTTGAGCTCAAGTGTAGGAGGTGACTCCAAAGAGCTAGGCATAGGTGTACTAGCCAAATGTGGTAAGGGTTCGGGTTTAGGTGTCCAAGTTAGGCTACCTATGGATTGGGATGACTCCAAAACTTGATTAAATTCCTCGATGCATGAGTCAATATCAAAGCTATCAATGTCAAAGTAGGCAAGACATGCCTCTAAGGGGTCCTCAGTAAGAATGAATGGGAGGGACTCTTCAACTAGCTCATCAATAATATCCACAAATGAACATTTCTCAAAGTGATGAGGATGGTTAGCCGCATGATAGACTTGCAGCTTGGCCTTCATATTGCCAAAAGACACCTCCATGATTCCAGATTTGCAGTGAAGAACTGCATTGGCGGTTACCAACAAAGGTCTACCTATAATCACAGGGATTTGGGGTCTACTGCTATCCACAGGTTCCATGTCTAAGACTATGAAGTCAGCAGGAAAGACAAAGGATTCAATTTTAACAAAGACATCATGTAGAACTCCCCTAGGTACCTTAGTGGACCTATCAGCAAACTGGAGAACTGTGGGTGTAGGCTTTAATTCTCCTAATTCCATCTTCGCATACACAGAATATGGAAGAATGTTCACACTAGCCCCAAAGTCTACCAAAGCTCTATCCACAAAATGATCTCCTAGGAAACATGGTATGGTGGGTATCCCAGGGTCTTTCTTCTTAACATGGATTTGGTATTGGCAGACTGCACTAGCTATGTCAATGAGTGTAGAGGATTGAGCCAAATGCACACACTCTCTCCTTTGATGGGTACATAGATCTTTCAAAAACTTGGCATAAGATGGGATTTGTTTGATTGCCTCAAGTAGTTGAATATTGTTTCGCACTTATTTGAATACCTCCAAAATATCATCAATGAAAGCTCATTTTTTAGCTTTCTTAGAAGGCGACACAAGCGCCGAAGGAAAAGGGGCTTTGGGCACATAGGATGCCACGGGGTCTTCTATCCTAGAGGGAAAGTTATCCCTCTCAATTTCCTCAACAACCTCTTTTTCAGGACTTCTCTCTTTTCTCTTGCTACTCTCATCATTCCCTACCTCTCCAATTAGAGGTGAACTATCCTCCTCCATGACATCCTCTCCTACCCTATTGTCCACAACCCTCCCACTTCTAAGCACAGTAATGGCTTGAACATCCTCATGCTTGACCGACTCTTGAGAGCTAGAACTCTCAGCCACATAAGCTCCCTTGGGGTTCCTAACCGGTTGACTAGGCAATTTCCCCTCTTCACTACGGTTCAAGGAAGCTGCTATTTGGCCCATTTGGGTCTCAAGCTTGGCAATAGATTGCGAATGAGAATGAAGAAGTTGGTTGTTGGCTTCCATGGTTTTTAGAGCACTCAACACTTGCTCTTCAAATCCTGGAGTTCTTTGGGCCGGTTGGGGTTGAGGTGTTTGAACAACTTGTTGAGATGGAGGATTGTATGGTGGTTGAGAATGAGGCACCATGGTGCCTTGAGGTTGGTATTGATTTTGAGGTTGGGAAGGCCTATAAGGTGCAACCATGCCCTAATTTGGTCCTTGGTAATTGGGTCTCATGGGTTGAGAAGATTGGATGGTAGGCCTAGGTGGTTGTTGTTGACCCCAACGAAAGTTTGGATGATTTGCCCATCCAGGGTTGTAGGTATTTGAGTATGGGTCACTCCTTGGTTGCACATACCCTTGGGCAGAATTGACATGCTCATGAATGAAATCGGGGTATTGCCCCGCCATGGGACAAGACAGAGTATCATGGGTAAGGTCAGAACAGATGGAATAAAATTCAGACACCGAATTAACTGTGGCCTTGGAAGGCTTCTCATGAAGAGCTATGAGTTGGTCTAGTTTCTTGGACAACACCTCAATGTTTTGATTTGAAGAAGTGGTTTGCTCAATTTCATAGATGCCTCCTTTCTTAGAGGAAGAGGAGGATGGTGTTGGGGCAGTTTTCTCTCTCTCAGACAAACCCATGGATTCCATATGGTAAGAATCCTCACTCATAGTCTCAAACAATGCCCAAACTTCATTGTCACTCTTTCTCAAAACAGACCCTCCACAAGCCGAGTGGATGTGGACACCCCATTTTTACCAATTATTTCTACCATATGTTCATGCAAATGATTAACTAGAATAGCTGATCATTTGGTGAGGAATTGGCCTTGTAAAGACCAAACTGCCCAAATTGCCCTTTTTTGAGGAAAATGACAATTCATTATTTCATGTGTAAATTTGGATTGGAATCAACCCATTTGTATTGCATTTGACTTTTGAGGTGTTTTAGAACATCCCTGTAAATTTTCATAGCATTCTGATGAGAGCTCGATAGGTAATTAGGGTTTTTGCGACTTGAAGGGCATTTTCGTCATTTTTCTCATATAATTTCCGAATGACCTCCGAATTCGAAACGGATTGTCTCATGAGGTTTATATGGATGTAGGGAGTGTATTTAGAGTACCAATTGAACCTTTGAATAGTTGGGATGGATTCGCCCAAAATCGATCCCACGGGTAAGAATGAGCTGAATTAGGGTTTTGTTCAAATCGACCGTGAATTGGTCATTTTCACCAAAATGAAAGATTTTCAAAACATGTTTTCAAGTACCAATTTCACCTTAAAACCATGTTTTTAGAAGTGGTGCAAGCCTAATTGATCAATTTTACAAAACAAAGAATGGTCACATGACCAATTTTGGCATAACCGGGTCGATTGGCTAGCCTTTTGCCAAAACCCTTGACCATGGTCAAGTATTTTTAACCCAAAAACATTCTAAAAATGTGGAGGATCAAAACACGGTCGTTTTGAGCCCTGAACCATCGAATTTGGATCAGATTTGACCAAAATATGGCCAAAATATGCAAACCCTAGAATTTGGGGAACAAAAATGGGAAGTCAGCATGGTGACCGTCCTAGCTAGGACGGCCAACCGTCCAGCCCTTGGAGGGTCACCAGCATGGTCGAGCCAATTTTGCCATTTTTGAAATTTGCACCTATTTTGGCCTATTTGATTTGATTTTTTTGGCATTAATTCGAAGGGTTTCAGCTTTCAAACCCTAGGGAGACTCATTCTAAGCCCTAGGATTGTTTTTTAGATGGATTAATCCTAACCATTCAAGGTCTTGAACCCTAGCTCTATATATACTGCATTATGGAGCTAGAGGAAAGATGAGAGAATTTTAGGGTTTTTGGAGAAGGAGGCCACAGATCTGGACCTTCATCTTCACACCATTGAAGGGGCAAGAACTCAAGGCTAGGAGCTTGGAGGAAGGTAGCCAAGAAGGAGGGAGAAGGGTAAATCCTTAACTTTAGTTTTCGTTTTCATGATTTCTTACATAAGTATATGATGCTATGGTGTAAGTCCTCTTGATTTTCATATGAGATGGATTCTCTTTTCTTTTTCTTTTTGGATATGAGAATGTTTAACATGATAGGGTTAGTTTCATTGTTATTTCATGTCATATGTATGATTAGGGCTAGCCTTGGTGTTATTTTATGTAAGCATGCATGATTAGGTTTAGTTTTGTTATGATTTTATGTTAGTATGTATGTCTAGGGTTAGTTAACCTTATTGAGATTTTGTGTTTGAATGGATGTTTAGGGTTAATGTAGTTTTATTATGATTGCATGTTAGTAAGCATATTAGGGTGTCTTTTATTATGATTAAATGCATGTTAGGGTTAGCTTTATTATTACTTTATGTGATTAAATGTGATTAGGGTTAGCTTAGTTAGGATTTTATGTGAGTATGCATGTTAGGGTTAGCTTTGTTATGATTTTATGTGTAGATGCATGGTTAGAATTAGTTTTATTGATAATTTATGTGTAGATGCATGATTAGAGTTAGTTTTATTGTTATTTTATGCTAGTTATCATGTTTAGGGTATGTCTTTCATTATTTTATGTGTAAACATGTTTAGAGTAAATGTTGATATATTCATATTGTTATTTGAATCTCATAATGCTTGATCGATAATGTTAATGATGATATGAATGTGTTAACTAAACACTCCACCATTTAAGGTGAATAAATATCCAGATGTAAACTTTCTATCATCTATATCTGACCGAAAGTCAGAGTCAGTGAAAAAATCTACTTTAAGCTCATCTCCTCCATAGATAAGAGCCAAATCCTTAGTCCTTCTCAAGTACTTAAGGATGCCCTTAACTGCCACCCAATGTGCCTCACCTGGGTTAGACTGATATCTGCTGACAACACTTACAGCATGACTGATATCAGGTCTTGTACATAGCATAGCATACATAAGACTCCCTACAGCTGAAGTATAAGGGATCTTACTCATATGCTCTCTCTCTTGATCTGTCTTAAGAGACATATCCTTGGAGAGATGAATTCCATGTCTAAAGGGAAGCAAACCCCTCTTGGAATTCTCCACACTGAACCTCTTCAGTATTTTATCTATGTACATGGATTGTGAGAGACCGAGCAACCTTTTAGATCTATCTCTATAGATCTTTATACCCAGTATGTAGGTTGCTTCTCCCAAATCCTTCATGGAGAAGTTGCTAGAGAGCCAAAGTTTTACCGATGAAATCATTCCTATATCATTCCTAATGATTAGGATATCGTCCACATATAGGACTAAGAATGTGACTGCACTCCCACTAACCTTCTTATACACACATGGTTCACCCATATTCTGAAGGAAGCCAAACGATTTGACTGCTTCATTGAATCGAATGTTTCAACTTCGAGAAGCTTGTTTTAGTTCATAAATGGACCGCTGTAGCTTGCACACCTTGTGGTTCTCACAACTGGATATAAAGCCCTTAGGCTGTTCCATATAAAGATCTTCCTCAATGTTACCATTTAGGAAGGCAGTGTTTACATCCATCTGACATATCTCATAGTCATAGTGTGCGGCTATAGCCAACAAGATCCTAATGGATTTAAGCATAGCTACTGGCCAATAGGTTTCCTCATAGTCAACACCTTGCTTCTGATTATACCCTTTTGCCACTAGTCTAGCTTTGTAGGTCTCTACCTTTCCATCCGAGCCTATCTTCCTTTTGTAAATCCATTTACAGCCTATAGGTACTATACCCTCAGGAGGATTTACCAAAGTCCAGACTTGGTTAGAATACATCGAATCCATTTCAGATTTCATGGCCTATTGCCATCTACTCAAGTCGATGTCCAACATTGCTCCCTCGTATGTAGCAGGATCATCTGGATGTTCCTTGTCGCCAAGAAACAACTCCTCTCTCATCTCATGAAGATACCCATATCTATCTGGAGGAGCAGATATCCTACTAGATCTACGAAGTGGTGGTGTAACAGTAGGTTCTGCCTCAACAGGGGCAGGGGTGGTATCAGTGTTGATTTGTGAACTCTCGGATAATTCCTTGAGATCTATCACTTGACCTTTGCCTCCTTCTTGAATAAACTCTTTTTCCAATAACACGGCAAACTTACTAACGAAGACTTTCTCTTCATCAGTGTGATAGAAATAGTATCCCAAAGACTTTTTTGGGTACCCCACAAATCTACATTTGTTTGATCTTGCTTCCAATTTGGTTGCATTTTGGTTCTTAACGTATGCAACAGAACCCCAAATCCTCAGATGCTTAAGGCTTGGTTTCTTCCCATACCACATCTCATATGGAGTCTTAGGGACAGATTTGGAAGGAACCCTGTTCAACAAATAAGCAGCTATCTCTAATGTATATCCCCAAAAGGATATTGACATATCAGTGTAACTCAGCATCGATCGTACCATGTCCATCAAAGTACGATTTCTCCTTTCAGATACACCATTAAGCTGAGGTGTACCAGGAGGAGTCCACTGCGATAATATGCCAGCCTCAGTCAGATGATCCAAAAACTCAGTGGTTAAGTATTCTCCTCCTCGATCCGATCGAAGAGCTTTAATACTTTTGCCAGTTTGTTTCTCCACTTCAGCTCTGTATTCTTTGAACTTTTCAAAGGATTCAGATTTGTGTTTCATAAGATACACCGTACCTAACCGTGAGTGATCATCGGTAAAGGTAATAAAGTAGGTGAAACCACCTCTGGCTACCTTGTTTAAAGGTCCACATACATCAGAATGTTTTAACCCCAGTATGTCTCCTGCCCTCTCATTGTGACCAGTAAAGGGCGATTTGGTCATTTTACCCATGAGACAAGGTTCACAGGTAGGTAAGGGTACAAGTACATATGAGCCTAATTGCCCATCCTTACCTAACCTATTAATCATTTCCTCACTAATATGACCTAATCTTAAATGCCATACATAGGTCGAGTCATTTTGTCTTTTATGCCCTTTAGCATTTTGATTTTTCTCTAAACAGTTTATACTACCATCCATGTTCAAGAAATATAGACCGCTTAGATATATGCCAGAACCTACTAACTTATTTCCAAAAGAAATAGTACAACCATTCCTACTGAAAACAAATTCATAGCCAGAACGTGTTAAGGATGAAACCGAAACAATGTTCCTGACTATGCCTGGCATAAACAAACAGTCTTCTAATTTCAGAACATGCCCTGATGGTAAAATCAGGTCACAAGTCCCAACAGCTAATGCAGCAACGTTTGCTCCATTTCCTACTCGAAGGGAAACTTGATCTCGACCCAATTGTCTGCTTCCTCTAAGTTCTCTAATATTGTTACATATGTGAGAACTAGCACCGGTATCCAATGCCCAAGAGCAAGCAGAGCTAACTGACAGATAAAATCCTGAATTAGGAACTATTCTTAATTCTTTAGACAGCTCATTGTTACAAGGTTTAGTCAAACAGTAGTCAAATTCATTTTCGGATATTTGTTTGAGTATAACCATGATATCTACAAAAATAAGTAACAGATTAATATATTTCATTAAACCATAATAACTTGGTCTTTAGTTTTATGGTGTCTCCCACTATTTTATCAAATCCCATACTCCCTCTATAGGATTCGAGAATTCAAAATTGAATTCTTAATGGGGATTGGGGTCCCATTTGAATTAGTGAACCTCACATAATAGTTTCTTGGATCATTATTCCAAAGGGGTGGATAACTCTTTATCCAATGCTTCACTATGCAAGTTCCAATCTTCCTTTAGCCTCTAAACTACAGTAACCTCACATAATAGTTTCTTGGTTAGTGTACTTTAGTTAAATCACACCTACCATTCACATGAGTATGGTCAATTGAATGTGGCATCCCTCACATATCAGTTTCTTGGTAAGCCCCATTATCGCACCTCATGATATCCAATATGTAACAAGCTGGTTTGAACCTTCATAATGAATGTGTTCCCACATATCTGCAGCCAAACACATCCACCATAAAGATTCTCCTATCTTGTAATGATAGGAGGCTAGGATAAAGCAATCATATGTCTCTTCCTTACAATTTAAATTTGAAATTGAGGGGTATTTAGGTCTCATCAGAATATTAACATACATCACATGCATCAATATATCACATATATATTATTAACCATTCTTTACTATTAGTACTTTAATGATACTCCCACTATCCATAAAGGAACGGGACACTATCATCAAAGACATATAATAATATGGTTAACGGGCCTCTAAAGCATACATCTAACATATATATGGGCCTAATGGAAAGAATATGGACTTTTAGGTTGGGCCCAACTAGAGCCAATAGTTGAGCCCTAGGTCTTATGTGGGTTATGTGATCGCAATTTTAACCTGTAACTATTACATAAAAGAAAATATCTTCTCAAGGTCTTCTCTTTGTCCTCCCACTGCTCCATGCATCCTCGGGTCCACCATGCACCGTCTCGATCTTTGATGTACAATTACATAAATAAAGAAAGGGCATAAAGGAATAGGGGATACATATTAAAGGAGGGAAATAGGCATGCAAGCCCATAATTAAAATTACATCACAAATAATTTAAACTACTTTAAATTACAACCCATAAAAGATTCACATCGCATGCGGCCAATCACATCCAGATTAATTGGTCTTTAAGTCCATATCTTTCCATATTACAATTTAAACAATCACATTGAATAAATTAAATAAACAAAGGAACAAGTAATAAATGGCAATGGCATATATTAATAACATCTTTTAATCTATCTTTCATCCCATGAAAATAGATGTCAATTTTAATCGCATTAAAATTAAGTAACTCCTTACTATAGTGTTTTCTCTAAAACACCAAGAATCAGCCCCTGTTTTGCATTAAATATTTGCCCTATTTAAAACACCTTTTTAAATACAAGAACACTTCATTTCACTAGGATTTTCAGTGTTCTTTCCAATGGCAGGGGTCTCGTTAAGTGATTCCAACGTTTGATATCACTTTAAAGCATTTTGTGACTGTTACTCCAAACGTGACAGATTTGAGTATCGGTCACAAAATGCTTAATGCGGCTATCTAAAAGTCAAAATAAATTGTGGGAACTATTCCTACAATTAGTTAAGACCTTATAAAAGTGAAGTTGATAAGTGGCAAGTTGTAAAAACCATTAGAAACCATTTTTAATGATTTTCAAACTGGTATTAGATGCTGCCCAGAAAAAACAGCATACTGTTTTGACTTTCAAAATTATATAAATAATACCTTATCAATATATTTTCATGTACTAACTCTTAGGACACAATAATATATCAATGTAGATGACCCCAAAGCATTTTAATCGAATTAAATGCTAAAACACATAGTGTTTAAACCACAAAACCCAAATATGGCAATTAGAGTTTCTAAAACCCTAATTTCACTTTTACTTTTATTTCTTCACTTTTGTATTTCCAAAATGTTATAAAATAATTTTCAATCATATAAAAACATTTAATAAACATAAGTGAAAACCACAAAAATAAAACACAAGCCATCTAGTGGCCGTGACACACTAGGGTTACCTACCCTAGTGTGGCCGTGATTTAACAAAGGGGTTTAGGGTTAGGGTTTTTGCATATTTTGATGATAATCAATATCCCATATTAAATACACAATCAAAATAGCAATAAGATTTCCAAAATCCTCTTGGAGTCATCAATTTTAGAGTTTCCTAATTTAAAAGTCCCAATTTTACACAATCTTGATAAATCAAGAAAGTGATAAAAAACAATCTTTATAAAATAGGAAACTTTTCTTGATGATCAAAGACTTTCTTTATCATCAAGAATCCAGCCACCTTATCATCAATTAATCTTATTAATTAACATATCAATCAACTCATATAATACCTAATTAACATCTCATATCAAAATAGGCAAGAAGGCACAAAAAGGAAACTATTTAAATTAGGGTTTCACTAAACCCTAGTGTGCCTCCATCATCATCAAGCCGCCAACCCTAGGTAGTAACATCCATGGTGGCCGAATCCTACAAGGGTTAAGAACCCATCTTAGGTCATGATTTTCTAGGGTTTTAAACCCATCAAACCGAAAATCATATTAGGGTTTTTAAACCCTAAAAACAGCCCCTTAAAGCAGCCGCCTATGATAGGGGTTTTAAAACCCTACTTGCCGAAAAGCATATGGGTTCAAGAACCCTAGCTGCAGCCCCCTTTAACGTCCATGATTGATATTACACATACCGTGATTAACAAATAAAATAAAGACAAAACAATAAGGGTTCATAAACCCATGAGGCCGAAACTCACATTGGGTATTTTTCTCCAAATCCCAAATTAATAAAAACAGTTTTTAATACATGCCAAGATTGCCATTCATGATTCGAATCATGGATTAGAGTTGGCTCTGATACCACTGTAAGAATACAATCGAGGAACGCAGCGGAAGGTAGGTTTTTAAAAAAATTTCCCATTGTATTCATCCATGAATCAACTTAATCGATAAAACGAATCAAACAATTAATTAAACAAGAATTAAAAGCTTACTTGTAATGTTCCTTTGCAAAGCTATCTTCAAGATCCTCCAAGTCTTTAAGCCCCAAAGTGTATGGTAGCCTCCAACGGTATCCACACGAGCACAAGACCACATAAATCCTTTCACCTTCACAACCCTTGAGAAGTAGCAAGCATGGAGAGAGAGAGAGAGAGTGGCGGCTAGAGAGAGTGCACTCCAAGAGTGCTCACGGCTCCTAGGGTTTTTGCCTCTTCCTCTTTCATGATGATAGGTTGCTTGTGCTAGCTTGACCTATCATCACATATATATAGTAAATATTCTTAGTATTTATTATTTAGTCCCTCTCTTATTAACACTTAATAATAAGGACATAAATAACAATAAATTAGAATATTCCTCTCCCCTAATTTAAGTGACTCACTTATACCCTTATGTGTGTGACCCATTGGGTTCATCCCAACCTAGTAGTGGCAGGGGACATCTCAATGTCGCCCAAAATAGAAACTTTCTATTTTTAGGTTCGATTGGAACAATTCCAATTTTGCCCTCAATGATAACTCTTATCATTAGGCCTTCACTAGTCATGAGTGACATCTAGCAATATGTCATGACGTACCCTAGGTGTGGGTGAATATACGAACGTGTAAATGAACCCTTCGTGCTATAAATAATCCCTCACCAAACAATGTCTTGATTAAGTTAGTTGGGTATGGATTCATGTCAAACCCTAACTTAATCATGTGTTACTAATTCACCAGATTATAATCTCAATTAGGTATACCCTTGAAACACTTTTCTTGGTAACCTTCTGCTTTGGCCAAAGACTTCATTGAGATAGTAACTGTGAACTAACTAAGACAATCGCCCTTTCTTATTAAGGGTGGTGATCCTCTATTGCACACTCACCTATCTTCATACATAACTCACTAGAGCCAATGAGCACCGATTACATCCTTATGATTAAGGGTGTACGAGATACTATCAAACTCTAGCAATTCATTTATAAGATAACAAATGGTGTCTCAAGTCTAAGGATTACAACTGTGACTATACACATGAGCAGCCTTTGACATACAAATAGAATTCCATAAGCTGTACTCATATTGGTCACGTTCAGTGTACTTGTTCTCTAACAAGCACCCACAGGTTTACTATAGTGTCTCTACACAGATGGTTCGAGACTCACCATCCTCCCATGGAGCTAGTAAAACCTGAGCTAATCTTAACGGTTTATAATCGTCCAAATATATAAACCTGTGATCAGGAACTAGTTTAGGATAGATGTACTTGAGAGTTATAAGTCTCTCTATCTCAACACTTGAGATATAACTCTCTATCATACTATCCAAGGACTTTATCATGAACAGTAATTAAACACAAGTTTACATGATAAAAATAGCCATATCATAAATCAATAAAGATCCATACAAGATAATATAATGAAATATAAAACCCTAAACACAACTGAACAATTGGTATTAGGGCACATATCTAACGCAGTAATACCCCAGTCTCACGATCTTCTTAGCTAGCATGTATCCATTCATATGCGGAGCCCCAGCCCCTTCATGTACTTCCAACACTATCATTTCTGCTTCTTGTTCATTAACGCACAATAGATGCACTCCATCGTGTGATCTCCGGTTCAGCTTCCCTCCACACAAAATATACTGGCTGGCTAACCTCCTTATGGTCTTTCTGTCTACAGATGACGCCTCATTCGGATACTCTCTTTTTTCCACAAACTGTTGGATGTCATAGTACCATGGCTTTCCATCATTCGACTCTCTTTCTTGGATAACACAACAGTAGGCTGGCTCTTCTCGGGACTCGATAATGAGAGGAGTTACACCTTCATCTTTAGGGATATCTACCATGGATGCTAGAGTGGCTAAGGCATCTGCAAACTTATTCTTTAATCAGGACAGATAGAAGAAGTCAATTCGACGGAATTCTTTCACCAAAGTCTCTAAGTATTCATGGTAGGGTAACAACTTCTTATCCCGAGTCTTCCATTCTCCTCTAGTCTGACATATGATCAAGGCGGAATCCCCATATACTTCCAATTCTCCCACACCCAACTCCAAGGCAGCTTCCAATGCTAGGATATAGGCTTCATATTCGGCTATATTATTAGTGGCATCAAAGGATAACCTGACAGATAATGGTATCAATTTATTCTCCGGTGTGACTAAAACACGCCTATTCCACATCCTCTCTTATTATGAACCCCATCAAATAAAACTTTCCAAGGCTCCTTACTTATTTCTGGAATCTCTTCGTCTGGGAAATGATATTCAGATGGTCTTTCTACTGACGATGGATGCTCTGCTATAAACTCTACTACCGCTCTCCCTTTCACTGATTTATGCACCACGAACTCTAATAATAGCAATAACCAACGAGCTGTCCTATAAGATAACACTGGCTTCTCCAATAAGTATTTCAGGGGGTCCATGTGACTAATAAGTTGCACTTGAAAAGACAGCATGTAATGGCGGAGCTTTTGGGTAACCCACACCAATGCCACACATATCTTCTCTAATGCGTCATATTTAACCTCATAGTCAGTCATCTTCTTACTCAAATAGTACAGCGCATTCTCCTTTCGAGATTCTGGTAGATACTGGGCTAACATAGCTCCCATCGCAGTTTCAGTGAGTGCTAAATAAAGTAGCAAAGGTTCACCTTGCCGCGGGGGAACTAATATTGGTGGGTTGTTCAAATATCTCTTGATGGTTTCAAAGGCTTCTTGGCACGCTTCATTCCACTTTGTGGGTACATCTTTCTTAAGAAGCTTAAAGATAGGCTCACAAATCATGGTCAGCTGTGCTATAAATCGACTGATAAACTGAACTTTGTCTAAGAATCCTCGAATCTATTTTTTTGTCTTTGGCGGCTGCATTTTCGTGATGGCTTTGATCTTTCCCGGGTCGACCTCTATTCCTCTCTGAGTGATCATAAATCCCAACAACTTCCCCGCAGTTACTCCGAAGGCGCACTTTTGGGGATTCAATCTTAGGTTATATTGCCTAATTCTTTGAAGGAACTTGCCTAGAGCCTTAAAATGGCCTTCTCGATCCTTAGATTTTACAATCATATCATCCACATACACCTCCACTTCCTTCTGAATCATATCATGTAATAAGGTGGTTGCCATTCTCTGATAGGTAGAACCAGCGTTCTTTAGGCCAAAGGGCATAACTCGATAGCTGAAGGTCCCCCATTAAGTGATGAAGGAAGTTTTCTCCATATCTAGAGGGGCCATCTTTATTTGATTATAACCTGAGAACCCATCCATAATGGATAATAGTGCATGACCGGCGGTACTATCTACCAGGATATCTATGTGTGGCAACGAAAAATCATCTTTTGGGCATGCCTTGTTTAAATCCCGGAAGTCTACACACATTCTAACTTTCGCATCCTTCTTGGGCACTGGCACAATGTTAGCTAACCATTCGGGGTATTCCACTACTTGGAGAAATCCAGCGTTCATCTGCTTTACTACTTTATCCTTAATCTTTAGTGCCCACTCCAGCTTCATTCTCCTCAACTTCTGCTTAACTGGCTTAACCCCCAGATTAGTAGGGATAAAATGTTGTACTATGTCGGTGTCTATTCCTGGCATATACTTGTACGACCATGCAAGTACTTCTATATTTTCTCTCAACAATGCTACCAATTTTTCTTGTTCTTGTGGTGACAGAGTTGCCCCAATGTTAATTATCTTAGGCGATTCATCGGATCCTAAATTAACTGATATTAATTCATCCACATTAGGTCGAGCATGTTCCATTTCCCTTCGTTGTTCAAACTCAGGGGGAACATCCTCTCTAGGATCTATATTCATGTCATATACTCCCATAGAAAACAGAAGGGATAAGCTGCAAATGCAAATAATGAAGAAAAATGAATACTTTATTAATCGTGAAGAAAGAGGGATAACAAAAACTACACTATCATTCGCCTCCTAACAGAAGACGGATAATTTTATTGAAAAAGGAAAAACTAGAGTACTATTCTACAATCCTATGGAAAGAGAGTATAGAAATCCTACAAGCTATCATCTGATGGGAGTGAATCTTCTGAGACCGAGTTTTCAACTCGAGGCTCATACTCAAGGCTCCAGTTGGTCAATGGACTGGTGGTATCTTCAATGAGGTGGATAGGATCGAGTTCATGAACACATTCTTCGATGCAGGCGATTTCTTTGAACATAGCCCCTATGGCGACTTCATCAATATGGTCGACCCAGTCAAGCTCTGCATGTTCTTCAGCTATGATGGTAGTTAGAGAGAGAGGTAATGGAGTGCTGAAGAAGATTTCAAACCTAGGAACTCTAGCTTTCTGATCTTCAAGGTAAATGGGCTCGGGGAACCCACAATAAGGGAAATCATCCCCTTCTTTGACAAAAGCCTCATTCAAAGTAGGCGGATAAGGTTTCAGAGTGAGATTAGGGACTCGTTCCTTTTCTTTGGCTAACTGTTTCTCTCTTCTTTTCTGTGCCATCTCTTTTCTATCATCTTTGGTACTTTGATAGCCCAACCCGAATGGGTAAATTGCTGAGGGATATTCGATAGAACTAGGCATGCCTTGATGACGACGGCCTAAGCCCATTCTTGGAAAGAAGCCCATATTTTTCATGATCTGACCTACTTGCATATTCCCATACGGACTACAGTCTAGCACCATTTTCTCTTTACATCCAGATTCAACCTCTACACACTGTATGTATTCAAAACCTGTCAATGGTATTTCTTCGATCTCTGGCTTGATTTCACAGATAGGTACACGGGTAGGAGTGATCTCAGAATCACCCTTCAATGTCACCACTGAGCCTTTGTAGGGGAACTTAACTTTTTGATGGAGGAAAGAAGGCACAGCCCCAATTGGATGGATCCACAGTCTACTAAGTAAAAGATTGAAACAAGCAGGTACGTCTAGTACTTGGAAATCGACTTGGAACTTTACAGACCCGATGGCTAAAGATAAAGAGACCATGCCAACTACTTCTCTTCGAGTGTTGTCGTATGCTCTCACAGTTTGCCCTGACGGTTTGAATTCTGACGGTTCGATGCCTAAGGAAGTGGCGGTGCTGAGAGGACATACGTTCAAGGCTGACCCATTATCTATCAACACTATAGGAATTCTCTTGCCCATAATATCAACTTGTGGACCAGCCACCTGACGGGGCTTAGGTGTCCACATCATCACCGGACGATGTGATCAGGGGGGTTTAGAAATCAAACAAAGGAGTCGCCACCTTATTTTTAAGGAATAAGGAAACCATAAAAATATTTTATTTTCAATAAAACAAACTCCATTAATGGAAAAGCAGTCTACAAACCAAAGATGGATCCGGGGGCTAGGTTACAACGTGGGAAGGTTCCAAGCTTTCACTTGTAGGCACCCACCTCGCCCTAATTAAAGGACTTCTAATTTATTTGGGCTATTTAAATCCTTAATGCAAACAATCCTAAATAATCTAATCAACCAAAAATAATCTATATTAGTTATATTAATAATAAAGAAAATATACAAACAAACCCTAAGAACCTAGAATACCCTACAGGCATCCTAGGGCGGACTTGAGCCCTATTAGCGCCTACGTAACTTACTAGTATCACCTAGCAAGTGTTAGAAGTATGCCCTAAAACCAATCCTAAAGGGTATATTAAGTTTCATATTATCTATATATGGAAGGTATAACTTATCTAATATGTTCTCACATATATGATAAGGTCCATGAATAAATGATAAGAGAAATATGCATCTCAAAGAGTTGAGATAGAGAGACTGATATTTCTCATATACATCTATTCTAAA
>JAESVK010069555.1:0-33532 GCA_017140935.1 Hamamelis virginiana
AATAATGTCATAAAATAAATGAATTTTAAAAAATTAGGACCTTAGAGAGTAAAATCTTATTAATTAGGACTTTTTAAAGAAAAAAATATATGGGAGGACTTTAGCCAATAAATAAGTTTAGAATAGAACTTTTGGCTAATTATCTGTTTTTTTTTATTCTTCTTCCTTCTCTCCTTCTCTCTCTAAATTTATACATGTACTTTTTTTTTTCAGTTTTGATATCTCCACAGTCTCTCTTCCTATTCATTTTCTCTCTATATCTTTACGTGTATTTTTTTCTCATTCTCTCTCTATAACTCCTTCTTTCTCTATATCTGTACCTTTTTTTTTTCAATTTGGATAGCTTCTCACGAACAACCAAGTATGTTCCTACTCTCATTATCTCTCTAAATTTATACATGTATGTAAGGCTAAAAAAACAAAAAACAAAATGCCAAACCAACCCAAACAAGATTGTTTTCACGGTTTGGCCCAAGTTGGCTTTTACAATGGGTTGGTTTGAGTTGGAATTTTAGTGGGCCTTTAGAATTGGGTTGACTCATTTTATTCTTCCAAACCGGCCAAACCGGACTGTTTACAACCTTACAATAGACTTTGCTTGATGTTTTGAATTTAAATTCACTAGCTACACATATTTATAGCAAACAAGATTATTCTTATTTATTAAAACTACCTCCAGAGTTGTTTCTTAAATAAGAATAATGTCATTTGATACAAAAAAATTCAATTATTTTCCACTCATTTAATTTAATTCTCTTGATTGAAGATGCTAATATAGTTCTTGATCGCTTTGAGAAGTGTATCACAAAACTATCTGATAACCTAGAAAATTATATTTGATATTTTTGCCAAGTTAAAATCCCAAAAGTTAGTCTTATTTTATTTTATTTTTTTAGATTAGGAAACGTTCAAACCGCTCAAACCATGCAGTTTGAGTTGGCTTATGTAATGGGTTGGTTTAGGTTGAAATTTTAATGGACCGTTAGAATTGGGTTGGCTTAGTTTATGCTTCCAAACCGGCCAAATTGGGCCGTTTACACCCCTACATATGTTTTTTTTTTTTCCAATTTTGTTATCTCCACAATCTCTCTTCTTATTCTCCTTCTCTCTCTATGTCTATACATGTATTTTTTTCTCCTTCTCTCTATATATCTATACTCTCTTTTTTCAGTTTTGATATCTCCACAGTCTCTACATCGGCCTTTTCCCTCCATGCTTCTCATGGACAACTAGGTATGTTATTCTTTCAGCTTCTTCTTTTTTCCCTCTATATTTTTTTCTTCTTCTTCCTATTCTCCTTCTCTCTCTATATCTATACATGGTTTTTTTTTTCTTCAGTTTTGATATCTCAACAGTCTCTCTTCCTATTCTCCTTCTCTATCTCTATATCTATATGTGTATGTTTTTTTTCCCTTTTGATTTTAAAAGTTCAATGTAACCCAAATGGAACTCTTCCACTTTCATGGCTTCAGTCAACCTATTTGCTACTAACATGGAATAATTTTTGTTAGCCTTATGGCTTCAATCCTTGTTAGTTGATTTTGATGATAACAATCATTGTGTTGTGATTCTATTTGATTTGCATATTGTGTATATTTGCTAGTATGAATTGTGGTAAAATTCATGATGATGTTTGTATCTTTGTCTCATGGACTTATTCTTGCATCACGGATTTGTTTTACCTAAAATATTCATATGCTTTAAATGATAATCTTTAATATCTTTATATGCATATTGTTAGGGGGAGCCACAAATCATTGATTGATTTATTTATTTTATATGCAAATTGTGCTCAATGTTTGATGATAACAAACATTGTACTATGAATATTTAATATAGTGCATATGTTCTTGATTGAACCCCTTGACATTATCAAATGGATATCTTATTAAATGTCATACTTATGCTATAGTTATTTGAATTTAATCATGTGGTTCTTATAGTTGCCATCTAGCATATATCATGTGAAAACAGGATTCATGGAGTCAAGCTATCATGAAGCTCATGCACTACATCGTACCTTATGTGAATATGGATATGTTGTATATTCACTAAGGACCATGAAAAAAGCCATTGCATTGATGCAATCCATTGATGAAGCCAAGCAAGCCAAGCACAAGACTTGAAGATCAATTGAAAAAATTCTGTGAAGATTTTATCTTGTGTGAGTGCTTAAGATTTATTGTGTAAATCTCTCTTTAGGATGAACAATAAATGGTTTAATTGACTATGACTTTGTTACCACACTAAAAATCGGTCAATGATTGTGAAGGCCGAAAGTCTCGAAGCAAGATTCCTAGAAGACCGAAATTAAGAAAAAGCAGTATATATATTCGGTCTATGAAAAATCGGCCATGAAAAGACCAGGCCAACAAAATATCCTCTATCAAATGTGGCCTTGATAACCTTGATACATCCAAAATGAAAGTAGATGATCAAATAACAAAAAGACACGTGGCAACAGGGAACTCAAATGCATGATGATATTTACTGAGAAACGTGGCAACGTGGCAACATCCGGCTGGGAGTTCGAAGGCACGTTCATATGTGAAGACCCGTTCAAAGATATAGAAGATACACAATCTCAACTAAATGCCGTAAAATAAGGAACGGCAATAACTTTTAGCCAGTTGGAGTTTGACACATGGAATTTAGTTACAAATGCATTCAACCTCTATAAAAGCTAAAGAAGACAAAGAAGCAAGGGATCCACGATCAAATTCAAGCATCAGCTTTTAGTCTCTTACTTTTGTTTTTAGCTTTCCTAGTCGTTTTTCAATTTCTTAGGAGTAACTCATCGTGTAATTGAAGAATCCAAACTCTGGTTTGGTCAGGGATCAGTCTCTGTTCGTTTTATTGAAAGCTCATTTAACAAGTTTGTACTCAGCCAATACATGGTACGTATTTGTTTCTTTTGAGTTTATTACATTCTATTCTTATTTGCTTTATATTTAACATTGCAAAAGTCCTTGAGGCTTCAAGGCAAGGAGAACCTACACTCATTTGATTGTTTGTAGTTGGCACACCCGCAACTCACACACATCTTTCTAAAGAACCGATTTGCTGCCAACATTTTTGGCACGCTCGGTGGGACCCTAAGTGTTAAAATAATTTATTTCTATGGCTCCTAAGAAAGATAACATGAAAGATAAAGCCAAGGAGAATGTAGAGGTATCTGACTCACCTGATGATACCGTCTCGAGTCCTCAAGCGAGGCTTGAGGAATTTAGAGAAACCCAAGAACAGGCTTTGGGTAATAATGTTTTAGCCGCATGTAGGATGCATTTTGATGAGAGAATGCATGAGCAAAGCCAAGCAATGATGTCCCAAATGGCCAACATTTTAAAGACTTTTACAGAGTCTAACCAAATGGTGGCTAATGGTCTAAAATCGAATATGGATAGGGTGATGGATTTTATGACCGAAAAACTCGGTCCTGCGATGAATCAAGACTCGGCCTCAAGTGTTAGAAATAGAGGCCGCAATACAGACACGGTAGAAAATCAAAATTTTCAATACGGCCAATTTAAAATACAACAAAGGCCGAATGAAAATTTTGAACCAGTAAGTCAAATGGGCAGTATGAACCAAAACCAAATGTTTAGTACACCCATACACACGACTTACAACAATCCTGTGTATAGGCCAAACGTTGGCCCAAGTGGAACAAAGGAAGTTCCTATGAATTATGCACCGAATAACATTACAAGTTCCCCAATGCCCGAGGGGCAACATATATTCGGCCAATCCCAGGTAACAAATGCTGGAGGGCAACCGAATTTCAATTCTCCAGTCCAAAATGCACCAATGGGACCTATAGAAAGTAGTGGACAGTACACACAGGGATACCCTCAAGTCCAAACTCCACATAGTCCCATACCTACACCCCATGTCCATCACATGTACGGCCAACAAAATTGTTAGAGGTATGCCCTAAAACCAATCCTAAAGGGCATATCAATTTCATATTATATGTATTTGAAGGTACAACTTATCGTATGTATTTACATATATATGATAAGGTCCATGAATAAATGATAGAAGAAATATGTATCTCAAAGTTGTTGAGATATGGAGACTCATATTTCTAGTACACATTTATTCTAAACGAGTTCCTACTCATAGGTTTATTAAAGTGGATATTTAATAAACCGTTAAGAGTAGCACAGATTTAAACTGGCTCCAATGGGAGGATAGGTAGTCTTTCCTATCGGTGTAGTGACACTATAGTTAATCTGTGGGTGCATATTAGAGAATATGTACACTGAACATGATCTGCAAGAATGTTCTTATGGAGATTAGTCAAAAGAATATTCTTTTGTTACGACCATTGATTTGGTAATCCTTAGACCTGAGGCACCATAGTTATCTTATGCATAGGTCACTTGAGTTTGATAGTATCTCGTACATCCTTAACCACAAGGGTGTAATCGGTACTCATTGGCTCTAGTAGGGTTATGTATGAAGGTAAATGAGTGCGCAAGAAGGAATCATCACTTTCATCTTTGATGAGAGAGAATGTCAAGGTTCGTTCACAAAGATAATTCTCAGTGTGAAATCCATGGCCATGGTGATAGGTAAACTGTGAAAAGTGTTTCATGAGTTTATCTTATTGAGAATTATATTTTGTGGAACATTTAACAAGTTGTTAAGATATGGTTTGACTTAATAACCATGCCTGAATATCTTAACAGTGACATTAGGGGATGAAGGATTAAGTAACATGAAGGGTTCATATGGTTCCGCTATTCACCCACACCTAGGGTACGTCATGATATGTTGCTAGATGTCACTCATGACCAGTGTAGGCCTATTGATAAAGTGTTATCAATGAGGGCATAATTGGAATTATTCCAATTGAACCTAAAAATAGAAACTTTCTATTTTAGGAGACATAGAGATGTCCCTGTCCACTGCTAGGTTGGGATGAACCCAAAGGGTCACACACATAAGGACACAAGTGAGTTCTTTAAGTTAGGAGAGGGGTTAGTTTCTAATTATATGTAACTTACTTGGGCTCTTTAATTAAAAGTTAATTAAGGAGGACTAAGTTGCAAAAATTAGAAACCCTAGTATTTGCCTATAAATACAAGGTGAGGGTGCATGCTAGCACTAGTCCACTCAAACCCTAAAAGAAAGAGAGGCTTTTGTTTTATTCCCTAGAGGAGGCCGGCCCTAGGGGCTCCTCTCTCTCTTGGCCGAATTTCTCTAGCTCTCTCCCTCTCCATCTTGCATTGATTCAAGTGTTGAACAAGTGCGGGAAGCTTGAAGAGTCTTGTGTTCGTGTGGATACCTTGGAGGCTTCATACACTTTGAAGCTAGGATGCGATCGAGGTTTCAACAAAGGCAATCATCAAGTAAGTCAATGTTTTAAAGTTGTTTAATTCTTGTACTTGTATTATTCATGATCCGATGCTTGTTTCGATTTCCTGTATGAATATGTATGGTGGGATTCTTGTTTATAAAATTTTTATAGTTTGTCTTCCGCTGCGAATCCTCCCTGCACATATTCTTTCAAAAATATGGCCGAATATCCCTTAGGAAACCAGCTAGGGGGAAATATGTTTGAACCAGCTCATCCAAATCGGCCTTACCTCAACAGGGATGAGGTCACCGAAATAATTAGGGAACAAATGGGCGGCCTATGTAGTCCTAACATCAAGACCGCATATAGCAAGCCATACCCAGATTATATCGACCAACTATACGAGTTCCCGAGACAATACAAAGTTCCAGACTTCTCATTATTTTCGGGAGATAACAAACAATCCACATACGAACATGTTGGCCGATTCACCACCCAGTGTGGGATAGTTGCGGCCAATAGTTTCCTTAAATTAAGGCTATTTTCTAATTCCTTGACGGGTTCAGCCTTTGATTGGTATGTAAACCTGCCACCAGGGTCAATAACAACGTGGTAGGAATTGGAACGCACATTCCACCTTAGATTTTATAGAGCAGAGGCCGAAGTTACGGTCGGAGATTTGGCTCGAATGTACCAAGAGCCAGGAGAAAAAATAGAGATATTTATCTCTCGATTCCGTACTGCAGAGAATAAATGTAGGACCACCCTATCACAGTCTGATTGTGTAAAAATGGTAATGGGTGGCCTTAATATTGAGAATAGAAAAAGATTTGTGGGTTAAGAATTCATCGACCTAGGACACCTCTTATCATCAGTTTCTAGATATGAAAAAATTCTAGAAGAAGAGAACTAGAGGAAGATATCCTCTAGAGGGACCTACTATAGGAACCAAAACAGAGACACTGGTTACCTTGAGATCACCAATGATGGCGAGGAAGACCAGGAAAATGAAGTCGCCTTGGCCGAATTAGCTCTAACAAGGCCATATTCATCCAAAGCCCTAGTAAGGGCTAAATCATATGTCACTGAGTCAAAATCAAACGGTCAAAGGAGGCCGAACAGCAACAACTATAGAGAGAGAAAATACGATTTTGATGTGACAAAAACGGAACAAATCTTTGACTTTCTACTCAAAGATAGGCAGATAAAGTTGCCTGAAAACCATGTCATACCATCAAGAAACGAAATAAAAAATAAAAAATATTGTAAATGGCATGACTTATGGTCGCATAATACAAATAATTTCATCGTTCTGAGAGATGCAATCCAAAAGTCCCTCGGTGAACAGAAGTTAAAATTCAGTAAAACCGATAAAAATGTGAATGTAATCGATGAGGATGATCCTTTCCCTGCAGAGTTTTTGATTAACATGTTATATGTGCAGGAGTCGAAGAAGCAAATGGCCGCTCCACCAACACCTGATGAGGCCAAGGAGAAAGGAAAAGGAAAAATCACCTCGGACAATCATGCACAAGCCGAATCCCATAAACAATCGGCCATGAGAAAGTTCAACATTACAAGGAGGGAGCCGAATCCGGCAGATTACGCTTTTACAGGCACCTATCACAAATATAGGAAGTGGTCGAAACAATCACTCCAGCAATACAGCTTAATCAATGGATACCCAGTCCATTGTGGAAGATGTTTCATGGAGTTGGCTAGGCCAAAGCAGCAGTCGCATTTAACCAATGGCATAAATGTGGTCGAACGAACTATTATTGAAAATAAACGCCGTAGGCCATTAATGGGAGACTACAAGCCAGATTTTGAGTTCCGAGCCCAAGACCAAAAAGACAAGATCGGCTCCAGAGAGGTCAAAAAGACCTACAGTCCTCAAGGCATGAGTTTTAAAGTGTCTCTGAGGAACGACATGCTGATTGAAGATGCCGGATCGAGTAACACCGGCGACAAAAAAGGCCACCATCAGGAAGCAAGGCTAAAAAGTCTCCACCCGAAAAAAGGGTCAACTCCGATAAAGGGAAGCTGCCATCCCCAAAAAATAAGGCCGAAAGGTCCCCTCAGGCCTGGATGGCCAAAGGAAGTAGAGAGAAGCCACCATCCCCTGGGGCAAAAATGGAAATATCTCCTCGACCTAGAATGGTCAAACCTCCCCAAACACAGCCTAATAATAAATGGTTACAGGTCAGACATCCTAAGTTCCCTCAACACCGGGAGACCGAATTGACCAAAACACAATTGAGGCGTGCACAGAAGATTTGCTGAACAGAGAAAACAAATCTTGGCACGGACAGGAGGTATCAGAATCGGCCAGAACAAGTGGGTTCGGGCTGACAACAACAAAGGGGGCAAAACAGAACCTGGTGGTCGAAAGGAAGAAAAAGACAATCAGAAGCGACGCGGAGAACATTTCATCCAATTCGGGACGTTGCCAACTGAAACGCAGGTAAACATGGTCTTCACCCTCCCTTATGAATTTCAAGCAAAGGAAGACCAACCAAAATATCTAGAAGATGACATAGATGTTAAAGTAGATGGCCGATTAACTATTTGTTTATCTTCAAATGATAGTCGGCCCGAATCGTTGGTCAAACAACAATTAGGTATGACTTGCGATGGGATCTGTTTCCCAAAACCAGCAAGTAACAGGACCAAACATCTTCGACCACTGTATATAAAAGCTAATTTCAACGGAAGACCGATTTCTAAAGTCCTAATTGATAATGGGGCTTCGGTCAATATTTTACCAACTTCTGATTTCAAGAGGTTAGGAAAAACAAAGGCCGATCTTCTACCGGCCGAAATTTCGCTTGCCAGTTTTACTGGCAGCCCAGTACAGCCATTAGGAATAACACCTGTAGAAGTAGCGGTTGGCAGTACATCTAGATTAACAGCATTTTTCGTAATGGACTCAGAGGCCAACTACAATGCTTTGCTGGGAAGAGATTGGATACATGCTAATATGTGTGTCCCCTCTTCTTTGCATCAAATGTTAATCATGTGGAAGGATTGTAAGGCCGAATTAATTGAAGTAGATAACAATCCTTTCCCCATTCCAACAAATGTTGTTGAGTCAAAGTTGTACAACTTTGGAGCTATGCCATTACAATTCTCCGGTATAGACAAATATGGCCGACCAACCAAGGTCGCTACTTCCTCTCTGGACGTAGACAGCCTAAGTTAATTTTCCCAAAGTTATTCATGGATCAGACAACAAAATAAATATGTAAAGAGACTTTGGCTCGGATTACAGCATACCTGATCGAATCCGAAGCCATCAGAAATATTTCGGCTAATCTAGCCGACTGCGTCGATGAAAATATCGATGAAATTACATGGCAAAATTTGAATCTTGAGCCAAAAAAGCTTAATGACGAAGAGGCCGAAGTTAAAGATCCATTACAAGAAGTTTCTCTAGGAAAAAATAGGCCGATATATATTAGTCAGAGTCTACCAGAAAAGGATAAAATCCTATTAATTGACCTGTTAGGAGAGTATAGAGATTGCTTTGCCTGGGACTATGATGAAATGCCAGGCCTTGACCGATCTCTAGTTGAGCACAAATTACCAATCAAAAAAGGATTTAGGCCATATAAACAACCACCAAGAAGAATGGCCCCACAAATCCATCTAAAGGTCAAAGAAGAAATTGATAGGTTACTCAAGGCCAAATTTATACGGCCTGCCCAATATGCGGACTGGATATCCAATATCGTCCCAATAATAAAGAAAAATGGGAAACTTAGGGTATGCATTGATTTCAGAGACCTTAATAAAGCCTCTCCCAAAGACGAGTACCCTATGCCAGTGGTCGATATGCTGGTTGATTCGGTCACAGGATATCAAATGTTGTCCTTTATGGACGGCCATTCCGGCTATAATCAAATCTTTATAGCCGAAAAAGATGTATCCAAGACTGCCTTTAGATGTCCAGGTAACATTGGTACTTTTGAATGGGCAGTAATGTCTTTTGGCCTAATTAATGCTGGATCGACCTATCAAAAAGCAATGGATGTTATTTTCCATGAATTCATTGGAAAATTCATGGAAGTTTACGTTGATGATGTAGTGGTCAAATCGACCAATATTGAAACACATCTCTTACATCTAAAACGATCTTTTGAAAAGATAAGAGAACACAAATTAAAGATGAATCCTTTAAAATGTGCATTCGGCGTATCGGCCGGTAATTTTTTAGGATTTCTAGTCCACCAAGAGGGTATCGAGGTCGATATCAATAAAACCAAGGCTATTCAAAGTGCTAACGCACCAACAAATAAGAAAGAGTTACAAAGATTCATCGGCCAAATTAACTTCTTGCGCCGTTTTATTTCTAATTATGCAGGCAAAACTAGAGCATTCTCACCCTTGTTAAAGATTCGGTCAGAGGACGATTTTGTGTGGGAGAGGCATCACCAAGAAGCCTTCGAGAAGATAAAAGAATATCTATGTAAACCACCCGTCTTGATGCCGCCAATAAAAGGAAAGCCGCTCAAATTATATATATCGGCCTCTGAGAGCTCATTGGGTGCTATGTTGGCCCAGGACAAAGAAAACGGCTACGAACAGGCCGTATTTTATTTAAGCAAATCCTTGAACAATTTAGAAATAAAGTACAATGCGGTTGAAAAGCTATGCTTTTCTTTATATTTTGCTTGTATTAAATTAAGGTATTATATGATTCCTTTTGAGGTCTATATTATCTCTCAGACCGACGTTATTAAATACATGCTTAATAGACCGATTGTGAGAGGAAAAATCGCCAAGTGGACTTTAGTGTTGATTGAATTCAGCCTAATACATGTCCCTCAAAAGGCGATAAAGGGCCAGGTGTTGGCCGATTTTTTAGCTGATCATCCCAATATCGATCTCGAGCCTGAAATATTTCCAAGTATTGAGATTGGTAATATCGGTTTGGCACCTTGGACCCTGACTTTTGATGGTTCAAGAATGGAGGAAAGTGCTGGAGCAGGGATCATTATCATTTCACCTACGAAAAAGGTAACTTGTTTTTCCCTTAAATTAGATTTCGAATGCTCAAACAATCAGGCCGAATATGAAGCATTAATTATCGGCCTCGAGATTTTACTTGATTTAGGGGTAGTGGCTGTAAAAATTAAGGGAGACTCCCAGCTTGTTATTAAACAATTAACTGGGGAATATAAATGTTTAAGTGAGTCCCTAATTAAGTATTATTACAAAGCCAAAGATTTGATTGACCGATTTATCGAGGTCGAAATGAAATTTATTCCAAGAAATGAAAATAACGAGGCCAATGAAATGGCCCAAATAGCCTCAGGTTTCAAAATTCCATTAGGGATATTCAAAAAGACGGTCACGATTGAAAAAAGAGTTGAATCTTCAGTTCTATTTTTAGTCGACCATGGAATAATGAATTTAGATATTACTCAAGATGATTGGAGATTTCCTATCATTGAATATTTAAAAGATCCGACCAAAGAGACAGACATCAAAATTAAGAGGCTTTCATTGAAATTTGTTTTGTTGAATGACGAATTATATAAAAGGAGCCCGGACGGCCTTTTATTACTCTGCATATCACAAGAAAAAGCGATACAAGTTATGGCCGAAGTTCATGAAGGAATATGTGGCGCACACCAAGCCGGCATAAAGATGAGATGGCTAATAAGACGATACGATTATTTTTGGCCGAATTCGTTTAAAGAATGCATAAAGTACGCTAAAGGATGTCAAGCCTGTCAAAGGTATGGCCCAATTCAACATGTGCCTGCTGTTCCACTACATCCCATCGTGAAACCTTGGCCATTTAGAGGATGGGCCATTGATATAATTGGTAAAAATTTTCCATTATCTTCTAAAAAACATGCATTCATTTTAGTTGCCACTGATTATTTTACAAAGTGGGTTGAGGCTATTCCCTTAAAAACGGTCACACAGACCGAAATAATAAATGTCTCAAAGAAAACATTATCCACAGATTTGGTCTTCCACAAACAATTACGGCCGACCAAGGATCAGTTTTTACTGGTAGTGAAGTAATGGCTTTCGCAAAAGAATATGGCTTTGAAATAGCTCATTCCACACCTTATTATGCTTAAGCCAATGGACAGGCCGAATCAACCAACAAAATTCTGAAACTCAATATTGAAAAAATGGTGGAAGATAATCCAAGAGTTTGGCATGAATTCTTGTCTGAAGCGTTATGGGCTTACAGGAATTCTAAAAGAGAAAGTACGGGAGTAACCCCTTTCGAGTTAACTTATGGTCATGATGCCGTTTTACCAATGGAAATAACAGTTCGGTCAATGAGAGTGGCACAACAAAATTGTTTATCAAATCAAGATTATTCAGATGCCATGTTGACCGAACTTGAAGACCTTCATGAATTAAGGCTTATGGCACTTGATCATTTAAAAGCATAAAAAGATAAGGTCGCTAGAACTTATAATAAGAAAGTTCGACCTAAAACATTTATTGAAAATGATCTAGTTTCGAAAGTTATTTTACCAGTCGGTGCCAAGAGTAATGAATTTGGAAAATGGTCCCCAAATTGGGAATGACCTTTCAAGATTTATAAGGTATTAAAAGGAGGAGCCTACCACCTACAAGACATGGATTCAAACATCCATAATCGGCCAATTAATGGCCGTTATCTTAAAAAATATCATCCCCCCTATGTGGGAACAGTGCTACAAAGATATTTGAACGAATAGGCATATTAATAAAACAAGAAACGGCTAAAAGGCTAAAAAGATAGTATGATGTGCCAGCGAGTCACCATTTGACCGCAAAAAAAAAAAAAAAAAAAATTTAAAAAAAAAGCCGAAAATTTTTATCATAATCCAGAAGGCACAACGACCAAAGAAAATTATTCAGAAAAAGCAATATCATACATGAAAATTCTAAGATTGAGGGACAGTAGGCTCAACGGCCAAAAGATTGCTCTCTTTCTCAGCTACTTCATCAACAACTTGTGGTTGAGAAGTGATAAGGCGGATCGATGAGGGATCTGCTGGTAATGATACACTCAAAGAGAATTTCAGGGAGTCCACTGCCTTTGCCCAGTCAGCCATGGCCGAGGCCGATCTATCAGAAGCTAGCTTTACTTGGATTTTTGTCTTTTCTATTTGAGCACTATGGACTTTGAGTGAATTTGATAACTCCTCAGCAATCCTGGCCGTATTAAGCATATCTTCATTAGCCTTTGCTTTCACCTCTTCGGCCTTCTCAATTCCCCGCTGCAAATCCCGGAGCTCCCTCTTCAGGTTCTCAATTCGGTCAGCAATAGCAGAAACAGTCCTCCCACTCTCTTGGATCATCAGCTGGAAACTCTCCATGTTCTTCAAATGAACCCGAGCCTCAGACTTCATCTCTTCACCCCTTTGTAGGTTTTTCTCCCCTTCTTCAATTTCCTTGCAGGCCTGTTCATAACTTACAAATATGTTCGCAAGAGAAGATACGAAGGCCTGAAGGTTCGCACTTAGGCTAGGGGTAAGATCAGAAGAGGACACAGGAGGACATCAGCAGAAGATCTTATTCGGTCAGACTCCTTGCAGGCATCTGAAAGAGCCATGGTCGAAACGGCCATCAAATAGCTCTTTGCTTCAGAAACATCGGTCTGCTTTGGAGTTGGAGGCTTCACAGGCTCTGTAGATTCTCCCAAGAAAGATCGCAGCCAAGCCAAAGTGTCACTAGGATCGACCAAGGTAGGCCGACTTTGATTAGGACCTGAAGAAGGTGTTTGGACTGATGTGGCAGACGACCGAATGGGAGAAGGATAAACAGCAGGGAGAGGAGAGTCAGTAGCAGCATTGATGCCAGAATCGGCCAGAGCTGACCTTTTTAGTAGCTGAGGAGGGGGTTCACTAGATGGCATGCGGGTTGCATCTGTTTGAGACCCAGAGGGAACAGGCTGACTTTGATGGCCCAAAGATTGAAAAAGAGAATCCAGATCCTGTCGGCCTTTTGAATGCTTCGCCACCTTGGCCGCTGGAGCTTTTACAGTGGCTTTACTTGGTGCCTTCCTTTTGGGTTGGCGAGGAGGAGGATTGACATCGACTGGAGCATCTTCTTCTTCTTCAGATGAAAGAATCGGTTCAAAAGGTGCCAATGGACGATCTTGAACATTAGCATATCGGCCAGCTGCAAAAAATACGAACTCAGGATCAGACAGATCGAAAATATAACACACGAATAGTAGAAACTTACCCACTCTAAATCGAACATCAAGTGGCGTATACACGGAACGATCCTTCCACATTCGGACTTCTTGCCAATTTGCGAAGTGACCACTCCAAGTAACACCATCAGATGTCGATTCAGGTGGCTGAGTTATGGGATCAATAGAAACAAAATCGGCTATACTCAAAGGAGTAGAAGGCATATTCGGTCTATTTTTTTCCAAAAAAGAGTTAAAACGGTCATGAAAGGCGTCCCAGTTTATTCGTCTTTTAAACCGATGTTTTTCAAAAACTAAATCCTTTTGTAATTTTTTCTTTCTTAAAATCACATCTTGCATTTCGTCAAGAATTTGACTAAATCTGGATTGTACCCATTTGATCCCATAAAACTTTTCAAAGGCCAAGATCGATTGATAATCTTCATACTGGTCTAGAGGTATACTTTTTTTCTTCTTTTGTCTTTTGTCTCCTGCAGACTGAACAGAAGTTGAATGGTCAGCGTTGCTAGATTCATTATCAGAAGTACAACTAAGAAGGAATCTATCAACAGACTCATTTGACCGGTACGGCCTCAAATACTCAGACCAAAAAAGATCAAAATCTGCAGTAGCATCTTCGTTGATAGGAAATGGAGGAACTGATGCAGGCCGAATTAATGAATAAATTCGGTCAACCCCTTCCACATCAACTTCTTTTACAAGTGCTGGTCTCTCCAAAGAACCACCATTGACCGAAAAAGTTATTGGAAAAGGGATGGATTGTATCAAACCAAATTGGCGGGCTACATAATGAGGGTTGTAAGTTTCTACCCCACAACGATTATTGGCAGATTTCTCAATAATAACCCTATGATGAATATCCCTAGCGGTCAAGACACTACTCCAAAAATTCAGCAAGGACACAGGCCGAAGAGAAAAATTAATAGCTTGGGCTACCCACAAAGGAAGAAATGAAGGGTTGTCATAAATGAAAAAACGAGATCGGTCTATATCAAAATAGAAAAATTTGAAACAAGAGGAAAAATAAGGAAGTGCACCATCATGATGGATGAATTGATGACCAAGAGATGGCACACTAGGCCGAAAAGAAAAGGTCGGACTTATGGAAGGAAAATAAGCATAAAGCCATATCTGGAGCATCCATAAGGGACCACCCCAGGTTTTAAAATCAGAAGTCAAAAGATGATAGATCCCACGATAAAGACTGGATAAAACGAGAGGGCCTAAAGATACTTTATGGCCATGACTCAGAAAATATGCCAATTTTAAATCGGCCTTCACCACTTGAAAGACCGCAGTACAAAACAAATACTTGCTTATCCAAAATAATAGGAAGGCAATATATTCGGTCTGAGATATATCTCCCTTTTTTTGGATTAAACTTGGCAATAAAATTTCGGTAAGAAGAATGTTTTCGGTCAAAAATAGGAAAGAAACTATCATCCTCAGGGAATGAAGTACTAGCATTCACGTAACCCCCATGAGGACGAAGATCGAATAAAGCGGCCAAGTCTAGCAATGTTGGGGTCATCATGCCTTTATTAAAATGAAAACTATTGGTCGAAATAGACTAGAAGCAGAGAGCAGAAAGAAGAAGAGGCCGATTTAAAATGATGGGAGACCTAAAAAAATATATAACCTCATACAAACCAGAGGCTTTCCATTCTTCGGCCTTAACCGCAGCAATACGGTCGAACCACTCATTCCAACCAGGAACAGTAGTTGGCCAACACCTAAGGGTACTCTCTAAGGCAGAAAATATCCTCGAATTAGGGTTTTCAAAAACAAAGGTTTCATCCTTATGTTTTGGGAAAATAGATTGAACAGAAGATACAGCAGTAGAATCAATGAATCGAGGGCCTAAAGTATAGGAATCATCCAAAGGAGAGTTGCAACAATGCTAGGATTAACTTCCTGGAATTGTAGAAGGCGGGATTGACCAGAAATGGCGGAGAAGACTCAAGAAACCTTGATAGAACAGGAGTAATGGCGGAGAAGACCCAGAGCACACCGAACAAACGGCGAAGAAGGTAGCGAAACTCGTAAAGAAGAAGAAAGACGGGATCTTTTCTAGAGAGGCGACGGTAAAAGCTCAAGGGTTGCCGGATGCAGTTCGTCGGAAAAACCAGAGAAAACGAAAATACCCAGAGCAGTTGGAGAGAAAGTGAAGAATGAGAAGAGTCTATAGGTTTTAAAAGAACCTTTGAGAGATAATCATTAAAACCTATTTTTTCGCGCCCAAGAGATGTGAAAAGACGTGACTGACGTCACTTCTAGCAGAGCCGTACAACCAAACGGCAGAGCCATATTAATTTACTGCAAGACGATTTCAAAATGACGGCTCATTTAATGCCACATGTTCCATACGCCATAACTATTCTGACGATTGGTATTGAGTTATCTCAACGGGTTTATTACGATACGCCGAAGACATTTTGAATCGGCCAAAAATGATACAAGACCGATTTTCATACACTGATATATTCCATAATTTATTTTAATTATGAAATATGGGGGGCAAATGTTACCACACTAAAAATCGGTCAATGATTGTGAAGGCCGAAAGTCTCGAAGCAAGATTCCTAGAAGACCGAAATTAAGAAAAAGCAGTATATATATTCGGTCTATGAAAAATCGGCCATGAAAAGACCAGGCCAACAAAATATCCTCTATCAAATGTGGCCTTGATAACCTTGATACATCCAAAATGAAAGTAGGTGATCAAATAACAGAAAGACACGTGGCAGCAGGGAATTCAAATGCATGATGATATTTTCTGAGAAACGTGGCAACGTGGCAACATCCGGCTGGGAGTTCGAAGGCACATTCATATGTGAAGACCCGTTCAAAGATATGGAAGATACACAATCTCAACTAAATGCCGTAAAATAAGGAACGGCAATAACTTTTAGCCAGTTGGAGTTTGACACATGAAATTTAGTTACAAATGCATTCAACCTCTATAAAAGCTAAAGAAGACAAAGAAGCAACGGATCCACGATCAAATTCAAGCATCAGCTTTTAGTCTCTTACTTTTGTTTTTAACTTTCCTAGTCGTTTTTCAATTTCTTAGGAGTAACTCATCGTGTAATTGAAGAATCCAAACTCTGGTTTGGTCAGGGATCAGTGTCTGTTCGTTTTATTGAAAGCTCATTTAACAAGTTTGTAGTCAGCCAATACATGGTACGTATTTGTTTCTTTTGAGTTTATTACATTCTATTCTTATTTGCTTTATATTTAACATTGCAAAAGTCCTTGAGGCTTTAAGGCAAGGAGAACCTACACTCATTTGATTGTTTGTAGTTGGCACGCCCGCAACTCACACACATCTTTCTAAAGAACCGATTTGCTGCCAACAGACTTAAAGACCACAGGTTTTAACTTGGAAAATCACATTTTGGCCACAAAATTGATTCAAACCCATAGTGGGCTATTTGGATCCAAAAGACAAAATGTTTTATACTTATTGTTTTGGCTTAAATTTCATTGAAAAACATTTTGAACTTAGTCAAAATTACTTTTGAATGCTTAGTTAACTACCTTAGATGATTTGAGTTGAAATAGACTTAAGAATTTAAAGTTTTTAGCTTAAGAGTATGCCTAGTCGACTAAGCAACTTAGTCTAGTCGACTAATCATGGTCCAGAAGCAAGAATTTTGGATATTCTAAGTTTAGTCGACTAATGAGCCATTTAGTCGACTAATCACTTAGTTTAGTCGACTAAAGACAGCCCAGTAGCCATACTTGGAAATGCAGAAGAGCTAGTCGACTAAATACCCTTTCCAAGTCGACTAACCGTGCCCATAAATTTTTATAAACTGATTTTAACTAGTCTAGTCGACTAACCAAAGTTGCCTAGTCGACTAGCCGTGCCCGGGAACAAAAATTGCTTTGAAGTTTAACTGACTAGTCGACTAATCACTTTTCCCTAGTCGACTAATGATCTAGCAAATACAAAACAGCTAGTTTTTAACAACTCCAAACGGTCACATTTGTATGTCTAACATCTATATTCTTATTAGGGCCTATAAATACTCATCATATGAGTCTTGAATGAGCTAATGACCATACACAAACATATACCAATCTAGTATTCATCATTCTTGTATGATTTAGTCAAGATTCATCATCTTCTCTTGAGCCAAATAGTTTAAATCCTTGAGAGATATTAGTGTGAGCTCTTATTTATATTTCATTTTCTCATTGAGGAGTTTTTCTATTTGTACACACATCAAATCTTTGTATATCTTGTGAGATTGGAGAAGTGCTCTTGGTGAGCATTGGAGAGTTTCTCTTTGGGAGCATTGGCTAAGCGTTCTTTGTGAAGCTTGAAGAAGTGTTCTTTGTGAGCACTAGTGGGTTCTTTGTGAGCCATAATTGAAGTTCTTTGTGAGCTTGAGGTGAGAGTCTTCCACTTGGAATAAAGAAGACTGTGTAAAGGTTTCTCTACCTTGAAGGAGCTAATCCTTAGTGGATTGTGGGAATCCTTGAGCTGGGTGCTTAAGGCGAGGAGCAAGCGGAGTCCGAACCTCGTTAAATCGCTGTGTTTGATCTCTCTATCCCTTCTCTCATTTCAATTACTTGTTTATATATTTGCTTCCATTGCTTAGTAATTGAACATTAATTTTATTAGGTAATTAATTGCAAAAGTTTGCCATAAACCCTATTAACCCCCCTCTATGGTTATATATTTGCACTACAAGAACAAAGTTTAGTGATGACTGTTCTAAACTGTAATCATTTTATTTTAATGATGGTTTTGAAAAGCGTCATCGGGGGCGGTGTGATCTTTGAAACGAAAGATAGATGACAATTTTGAACCGTCATTAATATGTTAGAACGATAACAGTTCAAAAGCGTCATCTTTTTTCGATTTACAATGATGATTCAAAAGCGTCGTCTTTTTTTCGATTTACAATGACGGTTTAAAATCGTCATCTTTATTTGATTTATGATGATATATTTAAACCACCATCTTTCTTCTAAATAACATGACAGATCAAAACACAACCATGATAGTTCAAAACGCAACCATGACAATTTGTAATTGTCATTAATAATGCCATGAATGATTTTTTTTTTCAATTATAATCAATATTTTCCCCCAAAACCTGTTAAATGTAACCTGTAGCAAATTATATATTGCTTGCGCGTATAGAGTGCAATTCAATCCCAAGTGTATGATCTACCGTTGCAAGCATAATATTTCATGGAGTCCCATGGTTGTGTCCACAGAGATAAGCAGTCAGAGAGAAACTCGAAAATTCTTTTTAAAAGTTGTTTAGTGTAGATAAAAGAAAGAAAATCAATGGTTGGATTGAGGTTTGTCTTTGTGTAAAATACACAAAGATTGTTTATAATCTTACTGAAAAATAGACAAACTGGAATTCAGAGTTCAACTCATTTATATCATTAGTATTAATTAATCACAGTTTTTACTCATCCCTATAACACTGAAGAGTGATCTGGATGGAAAATTTTACAATAGAAACTTAACCAACTATTCAAGAAATAGGATATTCATTATAAACACCAATTTAATGTAGTTATCACACACTTGGAACGCCTTAAATGCTAAGAACTACCTGTGGCAAGAAATCCTGTCAACAGATGGTAAAAGCTGACAATTCCTCATGGATCATATATAAATTTTATGTTTAGTATGAATATCCAAATCTGTCTAGTTAAGTTATTTGTGAAAATTAATACCTTTGATATAAATTAAGTATCCCTCTTCATCCCAGCTAATAATTTAGCTACTCATAATAATTGCAAGAACCTTGATAAAATTAAAATAACTTGAAACCATAATTTAAACTTGGGAAATATGAAATTAAATTCTATAAACCAGAATTAAATTAAACTGAGTACTTGTTATAGATTAAAACTAACTAATATCAAGATTACAAAATGAAAGTTAACTAAAACATGAACTAAGGTAATCTATCTAAGTTAAGAAAAAGAAGAAAGATGAGAAAGAAGAAAGACAATCCTTACAAAACCCTTACACCTATTCTATGAAAATGAAAAAACGTATATACAAAGATCAGGGCAAAAGCTTATATACTAAGACTAAGGAAAATACAAATTTGCCCTTCAAAAAGTCAGAAATTCGAGATATTTTGGCTAAGGCGGCGCCCATTACCGATAATTAGAAAGACGATTATCGGTAATGGCTCTTCTGAATCAACTTTACAAACTGTAATTACCGATAATTGGGAATGCAACTATCGATAATGGCCCTCTGCAGGAATCTGGAACATCAACAACTTCAATCCATTACCGATAATTGATGTTGAAGGTTTCGATAATGGTCTTGAACTGGAAACTGAACTGGGATTGAAATTACTCTATTATCAATAATAATAGATATGAGTATCGATAATGACTTCACACAGAAAATTCAAGGCTGCATCATCATTGCAATTATCGATAGTTGATGGATGGATTATCGATAATGAGATCACTCTGGAGTTGGCTTGCTGATGCTTGCTATCATTATCGATAGTTAATAATGACACTATTGATAATGCTCTACTTCTGGCTTTGAGATGCTGGCTGCCGGGCATCCATTACCGATAATTGATATTGGTATTATCGATAATGCTCGTCTGCTGGACATGGAGACTGGCTTTCTTTGAATGAACTACCGATAGTGGTGAAAACCATTATCGGTAATGAGTGAATTTTTGTTGCATTTTCTTCTTGAACAAGACTCAACTTGCTTCAAAACTTTGCATCGCTTAACTTTGCTCTTATTTAACCTCAAAAACACGAGATTCCTACAATATCGAAAATAACAAACATAATTAAAAACACTAAATATAAACTACTTATATACATCAAAAAATAAGAAATTGGACTACGTTATCGCCATTAGAAATGCATGATTGTGAAACAATCACACCCCCCAACTTGAGTAATGCTAGTCCTCTAGCATAATATTTCCTAATCAAAACAAAAGCAATAAAACAATTCTAATGTAACAATTTTATGCCTTCATTCAAAATATCAAGCACAATAAACTTAACAATTCATAATCAAACTTATCAATCCTGTTAATCTTCAACTTATGAACTTGAAAAATCTTCAACATGCTCTCAAAAATGGAATTGGGTGACTTTTTGATAAAGAAGAATCCATACCTGAATATTTCTCAATTGAAAAGTTACTAGAAAGAGGATTCTTCGTAACATGATACGCATAAGTCGAACCTTATTTGCGTAGAAGAATAAAACTAAAAATGAAGTTAGCTCCTGTATGCATACATATCAAAACTTGAAAATTCATATCATAAATAACAATTATGATAAAAAAGGAACAACCAACTATTCTTAAAATAAAAAAGGTCTTAAAGGCTATGCAAAGTACCAAGGTAACAAAAAGAACTTGATAAACAAAAGATGAGGATGGACATATATGTGACTTAGGTTCTACCCAGCCATCCTCATTTTAACAACCTAAAACATATAAACAAAAATAACTCCAGCCAACAATTTAACCGTTCAAGAAACATCATAAAGAAACTTCATTCAAAAATATCAAAGTAATCTTCAGGCTCAGCAGAAGGGTCAACAGCCTCGTCTCCTTCAGCCACAGTCTCATCTCCGGTCTGTGGGACTTCAGATGTAGAAGGTACATCAGCAGCGGGAGGGTCCACAGAAACAGGAGGTGCAAACTCAGACATGTACTCTTCAGGAATGGGAGGCATAGGGTTAACTCCAAATTTCTCATAAAGCGACTGACTCCAAGCCTGCTGGTTCATTTGAATCTCCCATTGAATCTCTTGCCTCCGCAAAATTCGACTGATATTACGTTGATTTTCCAAAATGTCAGAATGCATGGCAGTGAGCAGCTCGTGCAAAAAAGGAGTAGGAGTAATAGGCTGTGGACACCCCACTTTTACCAATTATTTCTACCATATGTTCATGCAAATGATTAACTAGAATAGTTGATCATTTGGTTAGGAATTGGCCTTGTAAAGACCAAATTGACCAAATTGCCCTTTTCTGAGGAAAAGGACAATTCATTATTTCATGTGTACATTTGGATTGGAATCAACCCATTTGTATTGCATTTGACTTTTGAAGTGTTTTAGAACATCCCTGTAAATTTTCATAGCATTCTGATGAGAGATCGATAGGTAATTAGGGTTTTTGCGACTTGAAGGGCATTTTCGTCATTTTTCTCGTATAATTTCCGAATGATCTCCGAATTCGAAACGGATTGTTTCATGAGGTTTATATGGATGTAGGGAGTGTATTTGAAGTGTCAATTGAGCCTTTGAATGGTTGGGATAGATTCACCCAAAATCGATCCCACGGGTAAGAATGAGCTGAATTAGGGTTTTGTTCAAATCGACTGTGAATTGGTCATTTTCACCAAAATGAAAGATTTTCAAAACATGTTTTCAAGTACCAATTTCATATTAAAACCATGTTTTTAGAAGTGGTGCAAGCTTAATTGATCAATTTTACAAAACAAAGAATGGTCATATGACCAATTTTGGCACAACCGAGTTAATTGGCTAGCTTTTTGCTAAAACCCTTGACCATGGTCAAGTATTTTTAACTCAAAAACATTCTAAAAATGTGGAGGATCAAAGCACGGTCGTTTTGAGCCCTGAACCATCGAATTTGGATCAGATTTGACCAAAATATGGCCAAAATTTGAAAACCCTAAAATTTGGGGAAGAAAATATGGGAGGTCAGCTTGGTGACCGTCCTAGCTAGGACGGCCAACCGTCCAGCCCTTGGACGGTCACCAGCATGGTCGAGCCAATTTTGCCATTTTGGAAATTTTCACCTATTTTGGCCGATTTGATTTGATTTTTTGGATAAATTTGAACTTGGTTCAGCTTGCAAACCCTAGGAGGAATTGTTCTAAGCCCTTGGATCGTTTTTAGATGATTAAATCCTAACCATTCAAGGTTTTGAACCCTAGCTCTATATATGCTGCATTATGGAGTTAGAGAGAGAGGAGAGAATTTTAGGGTTTTGAGAAGGAGGCTACAGATCTGGACCTTCATCTTTACACCATTGAAGGGGCAAGAACTCAAGGCTAGGAGCTTAGAGGAAGGTAGCCAAGAAGGAGGGAGAAGGGTAAATCCTCAACCTTATTCTTGTTTTCTTGAATTCTTACATAAGTCTATGATGCTATGATGTAAGTTCTCTTCATTCTTATATGAGACGGATCATCTTTTTCTTTTTGCTATGAGAATGTTTAACATGTTAGGGTAGTTTTTATTTGTTTATGCATGATTAGAATAAAATGTAGTTTTTAATATAGGGTAGTAATATGTTCAGTATGTTTAAGAGTAATCTTGTTAGGATTTTATGTGAGTAAGCATGTTTAGAGTTAGTTAGTTTAGTTATGATTGTATGTTAGCAAGCATGTTAGGATGTCTTTTATTTTGATTTCATACGATTAGATGTGATTAGGGTTAGTTTTATTGTTATTTCATGTCATATGTATGATTAGGGCTAGCTTTGATGTTATTTTATGTGAGCATGCATGATTAGGTTTAGTTTTGTTATGATTTTATGTTAGCATGTATGTCTAGGGTTAGTTAACTTTATCAAGATTTTGTGTTAGAATGCATGTTTAGGGTTAATGTAGTTTTATTATGATTTTATGTAAGTATGCATGATTAGGGTTAGCTTTATTGTGATTTTATGTGAGTATGCATGATTAGGGTTAGTTTTATTATGATTGTATGTTTAGCAAGCATGTTAGGATGTCTTTCATTATGATTTTATGTGATTAGATGTGTTTAGGATTAGTCTAATTATCATTTTGTGCTAGTTAACATGTTTAGGATTAGTTTTGTTGTTATTTTATGCTAGTTATCGTGTTTAGGGTGAGTCTTTCATTATTTTATGTGTAAACATGTTTAGAATAGATATTGATATGTTCATGTTGTTATTTGAATCTCATGATAATTGATTGGTGATTTTAATGGTAATATGAGTACGTTAATATGTATTTTGACATGTGATGAGTCTTGAGTCTTTTTTGTTTGTGCTTTTTATGATTATTTGAACACTTGCTATGGATTTGATTGTTTGAACATAAAAATTGTGTACGAGGGAGTGCGCGAAGGTAAGATCCTCCCATTCTGTTTAAATTAATTATTTAAGCATAGTTTTGTGTAGTTTTTCATATGTTTTTGCATGATAAATTAGTCAAGCATGTTAGATTGTATGCTAGGGTGTTTATTTGATGTTTTTATGGATTAAAAATGATTTTTTTAAGCTACTTTAATTATGTATTCAAATCTGTCCAGATTTGAATACATGTTTTAAAGTGGTTTAATTAACATTTTTAAGCCATATTTTGCATGATTTTATTAGTAGTTTCATAGTATATTCATGTTGAAAGCATGCTAGGACATTTTCACATTTTTATTCTTTGTTTTCATGATTTTTAGAGTGATTAAAAGTTCATATTCAAATCTATCCGGATTTGTTTATGCCCTTAAATCACTTCTAAAAATTATTTTAAGGTCAAATCCAACTTAAAAATATGCTTAGGTTCACATAGATTAATTAGTGTGCATTTAGGAGCATTTTCATGCATTGTTAGAATTGATTACCTGCTTATTTATTTAAATTTCAGCATGCATTGCATTAGTATTTTTAGGACTTTAGAATAACTTTAGGGCTAGTTAGAGACCCTAGGATTAGGAAGGTCACTTGACCTTCCCTAGGACTGTCCTTTGTTGTAAAAGTCATACTCAAATTTGAGTATTTTAATCAATTAAAGAGTCAATCTTCGAGAGATTTCCTAAAAAGATTTTTGATGCAATGTTTATGAAATAAACATGATTTTATGAGATATTTGATTATTAAATGATTTTCAAAAAAGATTTGAAATGTTTTAAAGATTTTTACTTTGGAATGAAATTCCTCTCAATATGATTTGTTTTCTTGAAATATCTTTGAAAAAGATTTTCATTTGGAATTTAATTCTAAAGATAAGAATTGTTTAGAATATTTGGATTTGAAGAAAGTCTTTTAATTTGAAATGATTTTGAATAAATGATTTTAAACAAACAAAAACTCTCGAAGTTAGAGTCTTGAATTAGGTTGAATACCTTTGATGATGTGATCGATTACAATAGGAGAGTCCTAAGGTAGTCGAACTACGTGGACTTTGATACTTGCTAGGTGATACTAGTAAGTTACGTAGGCGCTAATAGGGCTCAAGTCCGCCCTAGGATGCCCGTAGGGTATTCTAGGTTCTTAGGGTTTGTTTGTATTTTTTATTATTATTAATATAACTAATATAGATAATGCATTTATATCACTATTTTTTGGTTGATTAGATTATTTAGGATTGTTTTCATTAAGGATTTAAATAGCCCAAATAAATTAGAAGTCCTTTAATTAGGGCGAGGTGGGTGCCTACAAGCGAAAGCTTGGAACCTTCCCACGTCGTAACCTAGTCCCCGGATCCAACTCTGGTTTGTAGACTGCTTTTCCATTAATGGAGTTTGTTTTTATTGAAAATAAAATATTTTTATGGTATCCTTATTCCTTAAAAATAAGGTGGCGACTCCTTTGTTTGTTTTCTAAACCCCCCTAATCACATCGTCCGGTGATGATGTGGACTCACCCCACTAAGCCCGTCACGTGGTTGGTCCACAGAACTTGGCGACTCCGCTGGGGATTTCGAGGGCTAAACTTCAATTAATTTAATTGGGCTATTTAATTTCTTAAATTAATTAAAATCAACCACTTGCATATGTGTGACTGCATATCATTTTAGTTATATTAGCTGCATGTCATTGTGTGACAGGACGATGTTGCCTTGCCAAACGATGGTCTAGTCCTGATCCCTGTCTCCACTCGACACTAGGGCAATCATGACGAAACCATCAACCTATTGTCAAGTACCCTTCGGGGTATATCAATGACCAATCGGTACTGTTTGACGCACGCGGCACGCCATGTGTCACATGTGGTTAGGTATATGGATTGGTCTGCAATAGGAACCTTTATACCTACCCTTTGCATTAGTCCATATAGACAGCCTGTAAGACACTCTACCCCACAGTGCTTGCACACACCTGTTATGCTGCCGAAATTTCGACACACAATTGTACTGTTATGCTGCCGAAATTCCTTTTGGTATTTAACTGTACCGTTATGCTGTCGAAATTTTCCCTTGACACATACCTACGCCGTTATGCTGCCAAATTTCTTTTAGCACATAATTGCGTCGTTATGCTGCCGAAATTGTCCCAATTTGATGTGACCCTTGTTTGTGAATGCTAGAACTTAGGGATATGTCACCCTTAGATAAACTTTGATATTTTAATATAGGCACTTTATTTTAAGGATTTTGGGTCGTTAGAACGAAAGGACTATTTTGAGGATGGAAGAGAATATTCTAAAGGTATATACCCTTTTCTGTGATTAGGTTGTTTTTGCTTGCTTTGACTAAGACCTTCGATTCAAAGGAAAGTGTCCCAAGAATGAAGGACTGGTCATTGGAATTGCTCTTTGAGCCCTGTTTGGTCGGTCATGTTTTATTCCCCTATCGGTGATTTTGATTTACTTCCTAATTTATAAGGAAATGCCCTTGTGAAATAGGGAAGTGAATCAGAATTATGATAGGACGGTTTTCTCCTTTCTCTTTCTTTCTATTTGGATAGCACCTCTTTGATAGTCTGTCAATAGGTTATGAGCATCATGGATTCTTCCCTTTTTTCTAAAAAAACCCATTTCATGGTGTAGAATTCTGGCCTGGCGTTGTGATTCTAGAGGGCGTCTTCTCAGTATTGAACCCCCAACCACACCTACAATGACTGACGAAGAATCCAGTACCACTGCTACAGTGTTGAATGCAATCATGGACCGGATTGATGCCCTGGCCCGTGAAACTGAACAGATTAAGAAAATGTTCCAAGATAAATAGACCAGTACAGATCAGGATAGGGAGGCCCACTTAGAGAACCCGAAGAGTACCTCTGATCCACTTATCCCAGCCCAAATTGATGACAGTGCCAAGGCCCAGGCAGGAGCCAAATCTAAGCCCATCAATCTGGATGGCGAGCCCAGTGGATCTAGGTTCCTCTCTGGAGATCCGATCCTGTTGTCGAGTAAGGTTGAAGCCTTAGAGAAAGCCCTGAAGGGGATGCGTCGGTCTGATGACATGGTTGATGTGACATCTTATTCACTGTTCCCCAAGGCCCGTATGCCGTTCAGTTTTAAGATGCCTGAATTAGAGAAGTTTGATGGGATGGGTTGTCCTAAAACCCATTTGAAGATGTATGTGAGGGCGATGCAACCTCGAGGAGCCGATGATGAGTTGTTGGCTCAGATGTTTCATGAATCACTGAATGGGTCAGCCTCGAAGTGGTTTTTATCCTTAGATGAGACTAAGTTGAAGACATGGGAGGATGTTTGCAATGAATTCACTAATCACTACAAGTACAACACTGAGATTGATGTGACTCGTAGGGATCTTGAGACTACTAAGTAGGAACCGAGGGAGAGTTTCTCTGCCTTCATTTCCAGATGGAGGGCGAAAGCTTCGCAGATGACCCACAGGCCTACAAATGATGAACAGGTGCAGATGGTGCTGAAGAGTCTCTTGCCCATTTACAACAAGTACTTGTTCTCGCAGTATTTCCTTAACTTCAAAGCCCTTGTTATTGCTGGCACTCAAGTTGAAGATGCTCTGGCTAGTGGGGCTCTCAAGGCCGAAGAACCTTTCAGAAACCGCCAACCACCTCTCAACCGCAAACCCAACCTTGAAGTTAATGCCATCGCTCAACCTATTCAAGCTACCTAACTAAATCGCTCATTCCAAGCTAGAGAGCCGACCCACTAGTTCACCAATCTATACATGTCCCTAGAACGTGTCCTTGAGAAATTGAAGGCACGTGGTCTCCTTACTCCTTTGGAACCCCGGCCTCTTCCAGATAATTTGCCCAGAAATTTCAAAGAAAATGAGTATTGTCAGTTCCACCAATCCAAAGGCCATCACGCCAACTAGTGTATGCGTCTTCGCCATGAAATCCAAGACCTTATTGACAAGAAAGTCATTGCCCCACCAAATCCACCAAGTCAACCAAATGTCACCCGTAACCCTCTCCCAACCCATGCTGTACCGCCACCAGCTCAAATCAATGCCCTGGGCCTTGACGACCCAAAAATTCGTTACCCAATCCGCCCATATGTCCCACTCAAAACTATCATAACCGAAGCCTTTTACCAATCCCGATCCCAAGGCCTCATTACCCCACTCATACCCTGTTTCCATAAGCCTTTTTGCCAGTACCACAATATCTTCGGGCATGACAAGGAGAATTAGAGTTTTAGGGAAATTGGTTCAGGATTTACTTGATGATGGAGAGTTATGTTAGTATGAAGAACCTGAGCAACCTGAAGTTCTCGAAGAAGCTCCTAGAAGTGGGAATTCTCAACGTCAATTGAAGGAGAGATATCTAGCGGGAGACCCGGAGGTCGGATTGTTAGGAGAATCAAGCGGCAAATTTGATTATTATGTGCTCTATTCATCGAGAAAGATTTCTGATGAACCTATCATTCCAACGGGGTGGGATGATTTGCCTACAGAAGTTGAACCAATTATTCCTTCTTCACCCGAAGGGTTGAGTCAGGATATCATGCAGAAACAGTTTGAGAATAGGACATCTGCAGTGGCTAAGGTCACCGGAGAGGACGGAGAAGTTGTCTACCATGCTACTTACCCTAGATCCCCATGGGTTGATTCCCACAAATGGCCTAGTTCTGCCTATGCATCCACTGTTGTTAGTGATTTGATCGGTATGATTGAATGAGAGGATCTCATGAGCACACCTGAGACGATAGAGAATTTGTGGGCTAGTGATGAGGAAGCAGACCATCTGACTCGAGGCGGACGCCATATCAAGCCAGCTCATTTGGAAACCAGTAATCCGTTGGGGGAATTAGAGAAGAGTCAGCGATCAGATGTCATAGAAGAAGAGGAAGAAATACTGAAACAGTTGAAGAGAACACAGGCTAACATTACCATTTGGGGATTGCTTATGGCTTCACAAAAACACAGGCAGACAGTGCTTCGTTTGTTGAATCAGGTACAGGTTCCTATTGATACGTCCCCTGAGGGTTCGGTAGGCTTAGTAAATCCGGTTCATCATGGACCGTCCATCTCATTTACTGAATCTAACTTACCTGAGAGTGGGAGTAATCATCTGCAGGCTTTGTACATCACAGTGGATTGTTAGAAGTATGCCCTAAAAACAATCCTAAAGGGTATATTAAGTTTCATATTATCATAATATATGGAAGGTATAACTTATCTAATATGTTCTAACATATATGATAAGGTCCATGAATAAATGATAAGAGAGATATGCATCTCAAGGTGTTGAGATAGAGAGACTGATATTTCTCATATACATCTATTCTAAAAAGGTTCCTACTCAAAGGTTTATTAAAGTGGATATTTAATTAACCGTATGAAGAGTAGCACAGATTTAAACCAATTCATATGGAGGATAGGTAGTCTTTCCTATCTGTGTAGTGACACTTAGGTTAATCTGTGGGTGCATATTAGAGAATATGTACACTGAACATGATCTACAAAGAGTATTCCTATGGTAGTTCTGTCAAAGGAATATTCTAGTGTTATGTCCATTTATTTGGTAGTCCTTAGACCTGAGACACCATAGCTGTCTTATGCATAGGTTGCTAGAGTTTGATAGTATCTTGTACAGCCTTAACCATAAGGTTGTAATCGGTGCTCATTGGCTTTAGTGAGTTATGCATGAAGATGGATGAGTGTGCAATAAGGGATCATCACTCTCAGTTATATGAGAGAGAATGTCAGGATAAGTTCACAAAGATAATTCTCAAAGGGAACCTCTGGCCAGAGTGATAGGTAAACAGTGAAAAGTGTTTCACTGCGTTTGCCTTATTGAGATTATATTTTGTGGGACAGATCAAGTTGTTAAGATAGGGTTTGACTAAAACCATACCTATTATCTTAACTGTGACATTAGGGGATAAAGGATTAAATAACATGAAGGGTTCACATAGTTCTGCTATTCACCTAAACCTAGCGTATGTCATGATATGTTGCTAGATGTCACTCATGACCAGTGAAAGCCTATTGATAAAGTGTTATCAATGAGGGAAAAATTGGAATCGTTCCAATTGAACCTTAAAATATAAAGTTTCTATTTTTGGGAGACATAGAGATGTCCCTGTCACTGCTAGGTTAGGATGAACCCAAAGGGTCACACACAATAGAGAGTAAGTGAGTTTCTTAAGCTTGTGAGAGGGGAATCCTGTCTTTGAGTTATGTTTGACTTTAATTATTAAAGGTTAATTAATTATAAGTCAAAACTAACCAAGAATAGGATTGCTCTATTCAAGGATGTTTGGTCATGCTAGCACTAGTAACCAAACACCCCTTAAAGAGGAGAAAGTCTATAAATATGAGTGTTTTACACACTCTAGGGTTAAGAGAACCCTAGGGCCAAAATTTCTCTCTCCTCTCCCTCTCCATTCTAGCTTGCTCACAAAGAGTTGTGGATGACTAGAAAGCTTAGGGAGTTTTGCTCTCGTGTGGATACACTTTGGAGGTTTCATCAGTTTGAAACTCGAAGGAAAGCTATATCGAAGAAAGCACAATCAAGTAAGGTTTTTTTTGTTTGAATATTCATTCTTGATTGTTTGTGTTTTTAATATACATGTACCTTATGCTTGAATCGATTCTTGGAGGTTTTGTGAACATGGATTGTTTTTGTAAAATGAAAAAGTTTTGTTTTACCTCTTCCGCTGCGAATCCATGTCTGTTGTTTCACAGAACCTTTCAGTGGTATCAAAGCCTAATCAAGCATGGTCATGTATTTGTTGATGGCAATCAAATGGCTATAATAAATTAAAATCAAGTTTGTGTGGTTTAAAAACCCACATATAGGATTCGGCCATGGAGATTTATCCTCCTTGTTATTGTTTTATTTCTTTTATAAAATGGCAACTAGGGTTTTGGTAAAACCCTAGAAGGTCACGGCATCATGAGGGGCTGCCTCTATATGGTTCGGCCATGTGGGATTAAACCACTTGGTGATTTGAGTTTAGATTTTAATGAAAAACCCTAAAAGGTTTTAGGTTATCTCATTCTCTCTCTCTCTCTCAAATTCGGACCTAGTGGGGGTTAATGGTTTTGAGTTTAGTATGTTAGGGTTTGATCTCCATGTTATGTTGATGCTTGGATGATGATCAAAACCTTAAGGTATGTGTCCTCTCTCTCTCTTCTATCTCCCTCTCCAATTTGGCAATTAGGGTTCTTGAACCCTAACTTGGTTCTTTAATATTTTTATTCTTGATTTGGGTTATGGTAACCCTATAATCAATAAATATATTTGAATCTTGAAATTTTATAAACCCTAAACATGATTGGATCATGTTCTTGTTTAGAAAATTGTAAACTTTGGTTTGATTTTTGTGAAAAACATGTTTTGAGGGTTTTGGGGTTTACGGCCATGGGGTTAATACCCCTTGTGTGGTACGGCCATGAGGGTGCTACACCCTCTAGGTCGTGGCATGATGGGTTTAAGAAACCCTAACAATGTTTCATGATCTTGAATGAATTTTAAATGTGTTTATTTTTTATTCTTGATGCATGAATAAATTAATTTACAATGTGTTTAAATTGATATATTGATGAGTTCTTGTTAAAAGGTTTAACAATGGCTATTTAGGGTTCTTCAAGAACCCTAATTAAGTTGATGAAGGTGGCTGCAAAATGGTTTAGGTAACCCTAAATCATATTAGGGAACTTCTTGTTGTGAAATTAGTCTCTTTAATTGTCAAACAAGAACAACCCAAAATTTCCTATTTTGAGTTTTTCAAGTTAAGAAAGTCTCTTGTTTTGTATTTTGATTCTTTCTTGTTTTGAATAATTTGATATTTGGAAAAGATGGCAACATGATTTAGTGGTTTTGGAAACCCTAAAATAGGATTAGGTTAGGTTAAAACCCTAACCCTAACCCTAACCCTAATTCACTCTCTCTCTCTCTAATTCACGGCCACATGGGTTTGGAACCCTAATGGCCTTGTTTTATTTTTATTTTATTACCCTAATGTTCTTCATATGTTTAATAAATGGTTATGAAGTTTTCAAAATGATTTCATTGTTTTTGAAAATGAAAAATGAAGAATAAAGTAGGTTTGATAAAATTTGTTTTATAAAAACACTTTTAGTGTTCTTGAGAGATTGAATGATTCATGTGATGAATCAATGGTTTTAATTTGTTAAAATCATTTAGGGATGTTGCCTAATAATGTATAAATATATTAAAAACGTTTTGGCATGATTTTACATTGAAAGAATTGATTTTAAAATGGTTTTAAAATTATTTCTGGGTTGCTGTTTTTCAGGACAGCAACCACATAGCTTTTGTAAAATCTAGGAAAAATGGTTTCTGGGTTTTTTGAAGCTTGCCACCTATCGACTTCATTAATATTAGGTCTTAACAAAGTCTAGGAAGAGTTCCCATGATTTTTAATCACCTAGAATAGCCACACTAGAATTTTTGTGATTAAGAGTCAAATCTGTAAAATCTGACTCTCTATCGCAAAAGGCCTCTAATTGATACCAAACGTTGGAATCAAGTTACGAGACCCCTGCCATTGGAAAGAAGACTGAAAAACCTAGTGAAATGAAGTGTTTCCATGACTTAGTTCACTCTAGGTTAAGCCCAATAGAATCATTTGTGAGGAATTTCCAGAATCTGCCATGGTTTGGAGTTCGAGTCACAAATCACTTTAAAGTGATACCAAACGTTGGAATTACTTAATGAGACCTATGCCATTTGAAAGAGGACTGAAAATCCTTGTGAAATAGAGTATTCTCACATATTAAAAGGTTGTTTTAATATAGGATAGATTGGTCCCAAAACAGTAGCTGAATTCTGAAATTTCTGTTGAAAAATAGAAATTGTTTCTTTCTTTGAAATTTTATTTTGAGTTATTATTTATTCCACCTTTGTAGGTTAATAGTGATTAATCTACTGAGCTTATTAAAGTGTTAATAGCATGGTAGGAATTGTGAGAATAATTTCTCAAATTAAATTTTTTATGTTTGAAACCCTATTAGTGTCTTTTAGGAGTTTTAATTATATTAAAGAAAGAAACTTATATTGATCATATGGGATATGATGATATTCTTTTAATGCGATTAAAAGGACTTGATTATTATTATAGGATAATAATAAGAATGAGATTATTATTGTTATAGAATAATAATAAAGGACATGACTTTAATTAATTATATGCCATTTGCCATCATTGCCTTTGCTTTTGTAGCTTTTGTTTATTATGCATTGTGAATGTATAACTGTTAATGGATGATTATGGACTTAAGACCAATTAAAATGAGTTGTGATTGGCCGCATGTGATGTGATAGCTTTATTTGAATGGGTTGTATTTAAATTTGTTTAAATCAGGTGATGTAATTATTTGGGGCTTGCATGCCTCTTCCCTCTCTCTACATTTGTAATCCCCTTCTCCTTAATCCCTTTCTTTTATTATGTTGTAATTCAAAGAAGCTTGTGGTGGACTCAAGGAACCTGGTGGAGTCATGTACGAGAGGAAAGCAAGGACTTTGGAAGGACTTGGCTTGCACATCAAGGATCTTAGAAGAAGATTTTTGTTAATATGTAATAGTTACATAGTTATAATTACGATCACCCAACCCTCCTTATAAACAAAGGGTTCATATTTTATGGCTCAAAGTTTGAACCCGCCCTTAAAAGTCCATAATCTATCCTAGGCCCATTTATATATGTGATGTATGCTAGTTAGGGCCTTGACCTAATTTATTATATGTTCAAAATGAATCTACCCTAGTCTCTCAGAGGACAGTGGGAGGATAATTGAGAACTAATAATAAAAGTGGGTCTAAACCTGTTTAATTATATATGGTGATATATATATATTTGATGCATGTGATGTATGGATATTTATGAAAATGAGACCCTCTTTTACAAAACCCCTATTTTCATAAAATCAAGTTGTAAGGAAGAAGT